>JAQFZH010001515.1:0-20829 GCA_034695485.1 Entomobrya nivalis
CCATCGCTCGCTAGAAAATCCCCTTTTTTATTTCAATTTGAAAAGACGGTGATGACGATGATGAGAGATGAATGTACAAATATTTTGCTTTTTTTCTAGGTATGTATATGGGGCCCTTCACTCACAAGTTGTGAGTCACAACTCACACCACATGCATTACATGCAATGCACAATTCAGATTGCATTTGGAGAAATATAATCTTATGAATTACTATACATTTATTTTGAATGCTACCTTAAAAAGAAGAATGCCCAAAAGTGACAGTAGAATACCGTGATGCTGTCTTGTTGTTCTTGTGCGCATTTATTGTTTTGAGTTTTTTTCAGTTACGTGAGAGTTTAATGACTTTTCTGGTGGTGGTGATAGCTTTTAATATGTCTCATTTACACATTCCCAATTTTCCACCACAAACCATACATCCATCCATCCACTACCATCATCACCGTCCATACTAAACCATCAACCGTTTTACTACCGTTTCTTCATCATTTTTTGTCTTGTCTTCTTGTGTGATTCTCCTATGAATATAGTTTGTGTGATATGTGATACAATGATTTTATTCTATGTATGGCATATAACATGACATGATGATGGCGATGCAATGCATGAAAAATGCTTCCTGAATTTTAATTTCCTTTAAAACAAGACACAAAAATCATAACCAAGAAAGATGAATAAGAAAAAAGTCCATAGTCCAAAAAAAGCTAAATATCAACTTATCTTTTTTACATCCATTTAGAAAAATAAATAGCTGATTATAATGCAGTGACAGAGTTCATTTTCATGAGGATCCATAATAATAAAAGTAACATGAAGAGAACCAACAAAAAATTAAATGATATATACATTTATAATGATAACCCGTCTAATATGTACATTGCATTGCCCATTTTCTGGAAATTGTTCTAAAGAAAAAAGCATAGTTTAAATGCTGACATTAAAGATGGCGTGCATTTCAGAGGACAACATAAGTTGGTAAATGTGCAACTGTTTGCGATGTTTCCTATGTAAAAAAATAGGTGTGGTGGGTGATTGGCTTTAGCAAAAATTTGATGTTTTTATGGCGTTTCCCAAAATTTAAAAGAAGGTTTTCTGTCAAGGAGGAAGTGAACAGAGTAATATGAGTGCACTGACTTTTAAAATGGCATAACAATAATGATAATAATGCCTTTACTTGACTTTGAAGGAATAAAAGCTGCTATCTAAATAGAGATATGAACGAGTGGTGAAAAAAATGAGATCAATTATAAAACCATTTTTGTCATCGACACTAATTACTTGTTTTAAAACAGCAACATAGGAGGAGTAGCAAAAATGAATGTCTTACTGCAGCAAATCGCTACTAATTGAGAGTGATCATTTTTAGTAATGGTGTAACAAAAAGCGGATGGATAGATTATAGTTATTATTATACAATTCGTACGAAGTTGTAACGTAATAATGATCATGAATACAAGAGAGACTGAGCAGGTACTCACGTTGAAAACCATACGTAAAAAAGGTGTGATGATGGTAATATGATGAGGAGAATGACACGGTGCTCTGGTGATAATGGCGTGTGTGATTTGCTTCAGTTCATTTTCATCACCACCGTCGTTCCTATTCTCAATGCTGTCATTTTAGAAGATGATCATAAATATGAGGGAGGTAGTAGTCAACACGAAGCAAGTAGGCATGCAACCTTAAAAATAATATTTTTTTGCCATTAATGTACTGTAGATAGATACAAGTTGTTGCTATTGTTATTGTTTTTCACTGTTGACAGTTAAGCATCTTAGTTGGTTGGTGATCATACGATTAGAGGAAATGTCACGTTTTTAAGTGAGAAGATGAGAAGTGTTAATAGATTTTTAAAATATTCACCCTGAATAGCTCTAATGACAAATTATTATTTATGAACTTTATGGAAGATTATTATAACCTTCTCCTTCTAAATGAAGTCCATTATGTGTAACATTTCCGCTTTCCGACAAGAGTTCAAGTGGCCCCGTAATATGTCATGTATGATGATGATGATTAGTCAATGGACAACAATGCTATGATTTAAAAAATATTTACTAAGCAAAGATCGACTTTTTGCGTAATAGCCCATGCATTTTTGTTTGCTGTTGAATATTATATTCATTTATCAAAAGCGGAGGTCATCTTTTGTGTATTATATGAATGATTGTTATTAGTGGTATTACTTATTATATTATGAAGAGTGTTGTGATTTGACCCACATATTATTGTAGTGGATGATATTATGATTTAATGTACTGTCCTCTCTGTCTTTCGTTGTGGAATATTACATATCGAATATTTTATCACAACTGCTGCTTTATCGGAACTGCGCTGTCGCAATAACAAAATGCAGATGCTGATGAGTTTTTAGGAGGCGGAGAGGTAATTTTAGTGAAAATTGAGATTTGGTTTTGGAGTGTGTAAATGTCGCAATTGTGACGATAAAATACCAGGAATAAATATGACAATTGGCAATTGTACTAGCAAATATACAATAACTATATTGCTATCTACATGTGTGTAGATATAAATATAATATGGTTTATATTATCAGTCACGAAAAAAACGTTTGTTACGAGGAAAAGGTTTGTTAATATGATAGCCAAGCGAGAGAAGAGAGTACCACCAACACCAACCAACCAACAAAAAAAAGCAAAAGCGAAATTCAATGTAATGTAGGACGAGGCTGCAAGGATGGATGGTTGGATAGATCCACAGCAACCCAACCAACACAATAATAATATGATCATGATTCCCATTCCCATCAGCTCTCACCTAGTTTTTCCATCAATCAGAAAACGGAATCAAGAAATTAGTAGTCAATTCAGACTTTTTTTTTCGAGGCAATAATGATGATGATAATAATAATAGGGATATAATATGAAAGGACATTAGCATACAGAACACTGCTATCACCACACCACCGACAACGTTTGCTCTCCTCCGGTAAACCATATAAACGGGGACACCATGACATGATGATGGCACTGCAATGCAACTGCAAGGATGTTCGTAGGTAGGAGGAGGATAAATATGGAAAGCTGGTGCAGCAGCAGTAGGGCAGTGGCTCTTTATCCACACAAACAGACAGACACTTTCATTGAATAAATAATAATAGCCTCATAAATAAATAGTTATAAAATAAAGCAAAGTAAACGACTCAACGAAGGCTCATTAACGTACAAATAGATAGATAGGTTGGTAGAAGTAGTTATTTTAGTAATTGGAGTCCCAGCGTTTTTTCCCCAAATAAAAAAATCTATACACATAACCTTTAGTGAAATTGAGTGCTTTGTTGATGCGGATACTTAGTCAGTTATGAAGAGATTATGTGATATGAATTCGATGTGCAAAGTGTAGCCAATACACATCAATCTACTACGAATGGAATATGTAACTTATTTGGAAAACATCTAGAAAAACGATATAATGTACTGAATTTGATTGAAATTAAAGCAGTGTCGTTATATTTGCAAATATGAAATTGGAATTTAGATTATTTTGCTCACACGTGACAGACGACAATATGCAAATTAACATCAGCATTTGTGTATTCTTGGTCTTTGCGTCAAAATTCTCGGTAAAATGAATGACACTCAAACAAAAATAAACTGTGTGGAAATCTCGTTAAATTTCTTTGAAGTTTGTATGTATGTTCAAATTACGCAATGGGATTGCATGGACAGGTTGTTATACCGAAAGATTACCCAACAACATCAACAACAAAGTAAATAAATGAATATCAAATATTTCTAGTACATACCATCATCATAACAAGTGCATATAGCTTTTTATAGGTAGGAATCATTGAAACAAGATGTGTGAAGAAATGTTGATAATCACGATTACGAGATATTGATAATAATATTTATATGTATTGTTTGGTCGCTTTGAATCAAGTAGTTTATAGAATTCATGCTGTATGGCTGAAGTGACTATGAACTCCATGAATAGCTATATATAGGGATTGCTGGGTTTATGGCATATGTACCAAAGCGATATGAACTAGAAACCTGGTTACATTTTGATTACAAAACTGACGAAAAATGTAATACGCAGCAGCAAAAAACGAAGTGAAACTACAACCTAATTCGTTGATGCAATTTTTTATTTCACTCACATTATTATAGAACTTCTGGTTTTACAAATCACTTTCATTCTCACACTTGGAGAATTGGCCCTTATAAACCCCACACGCATACACATGTGTACATGGTAGGTATGACACTCCCCGAACCTCCCAATACTTCCAAATAATTTAATGGTGAATTTAAGGAAATGGAGGAAGTACGCATTTAAACACATTTAAAAGTATAAATACATGTAGAACGTAAGTACACTTGGTTTAGCGAATGTTTGCAAAATGTTCTGGTCTGGTTTTTACTACCTTTTCATACTGTTGTCACTTCTCATGACATGTTGTTATAATTATTCCTCCTGCAAAAATATAAAATTTTCTCCATGGACTTCATGCACGACGGCTCACAATGACGTTTTAAGAGAGATCCTTCGATAAGTAATAAAAAAACAAGTGGAAGAAGAGCACGCACTGAATAAACACCAGAAAGAGGAGGAAAGCATTAAAAACCGACCACACCATTGCCAGTTGAAAGTGTGACCTTAAATGTAAAAAAAACTGTCATAAATAAATTGACGTGTACGTACAACTTTAAATTGTTGTCACAAACGATTTTTTTGCAATAAATTTTCTCAACAAGCTAAAAATATTAGTACAATAGTTCTGTTTGTTTTCTTCGATTTGTTACTGCAATATTTTACATTTTACGCAGCGTTATTATGAATTTGATTGTCGTTTTCGTCCTGGCATCATGCATGGCATAACGAAATTGCGCACCTTCATACACCACACAAAAGCAACAGGAAGAGCAATAAAATTTATATGTAGAATATTGCTGCCTCTACTTTCTACCTTGATTCGCTTGTTTAAAAAAACTGAAATGCAATGAGAAACATACACATATATTTAATGAGCCATTAAATCAAGCAAATCAGGTAGGCAGGCATCATGCACGCATGCAGGAGGCAGGTGTTTTTGGAAGGACATTAAAATAAGTTAAAAATTCATTCATTTAAATGCTTAGACCAAAAAAAAATTAGCGTTCCGTATTGTTATTCTATTGAAATAATATATGAATTGATTGTAGTGTAAATTTCTTGACTCAAATAACTTTACTGGATAGTTCTGGTGGTCATGTCAAGTCAGATTGGAAATTCAAACTAAAAGCATTTTTTGATGACGATGCGATGAAATGATCTGTACTCAAAAAGTCAGTCAATGAACGCCAATGCAAGTACGACTGAAAGATTTTTTTTATTGTAACACGTTCAGTAGTTGGGGTCGATGATGTCAAGTAGTCAAGTTAGAGAGTTTGGTTTTGTTCGTTGATTTTTTCATATTTTATTTAGAGAAGAGAGCAAGTAAAGTAGCAAGTGTGTGTGTACTGGAATAAATATGCAGGTAATCATATCGGTGATGATGATGATAGGATTGGTTATACACCTGTCCACATAGCAATAATAATAATAACAAGCGATACTACTTACTACATACTTGTCTTGTATCACGATTATTATTTTTTACAAAAGGGATGGATGCTGATGATCATTATGAAAAATTATTCCTCTGGTCTGTTTGGTCTCTCTGCTGTCCACTTTCATTTTATTCAGATTCTCATCTCAGCATATATAGATATATAAGCATCTCCATCAAAAGAACAGAGAATCCGATCCGACCACTTGTGTAAATAGCCAGACAACCAACCACACTTAAAATATTCTTTTCATCAACACACGAATGGTGGTTTGGTGATAAGGATACCACCACCACCATACTACCATCATCATCGCCGACACTAGTTTTTTTGTGGTGTTCGCAGTGGCGACTGAATTAATTCGTGGGCATGTGTATCCATCCAAACCATCACCACCACCCACACAAATAAAAGTAACACTCGCTTTTTTGCCTGCTGGTCATGATGATGAAAATAGAAAGTGAATTGAAAATTAATATTAATCATATTCCATTTATTATTATAGATTTCCAATCCATACAGTCAAGTTGTAGTGCATGGAGAGAACTTTTTTTTGTGAATGTCCGTGCTCTCCATACAAATTTTTATTTCGTATGCATTCTATACTATCGTCATTATCATGCTCATATCGGATTTGCATATAATGCGTCCATCATCATCACTATCATCACTGCCGATGTTGTAATCATTGTTAAATTAAAGTAAATACTTTTTTACAAAATAGGATACTCTAACGAGAGAGATCAGTAATGAGACCATGACGAATAAACAAACGGAAATACACCAACTATTCAATCGCATATCGATATCAAAGAAAACAAAATGTCTCTAGATACACTCGATTTTTTAAAGTTTAATAAAATTGGACATTGTAGCAGTTACGATGACAAAAATATTTTTTGAACAAAAAAATTACATCTGAATTGATTTATTATTTGCCCAACATTTTTGCGAACGTTGAAATTTTCCCATGAATGTTTTTGGTTCTCGACTAATGTCCATAGTTAAATTCCTGAAAGAGCCACAAGCAACATAGTCAGAGTCAACACAAGAAAGAGTTGAAATGAGCCGAACAAAAAGATTTTTTTTGTAGGAAAGCGGAAGTGAGTAAGCTAGAACTTGTCTCTTTGATCATCATCCATTCATTTTCATCTTAATCGTCATCATCATCCAAAAAAATAAATTCTTCATGCATGCCCCTCTTATACGAGACTCTTATTTTGATTTGCTTACAAAAAATGTCTTTAAAGAGCTGCACATAAAGTCCCGCTCATTTTATGCTACCACCACAATCACCTTACCACGAAGAAGAGAGGTTGAACGTCACCACTACCATTAAAGCTCAATAGCCTTTTGCCTACTAGCCCCTCACTACTTACTTGGCTAGCCAATTAAAGGTAGAATCGTTTCGCATTTTTTGCCCATCTTCACAAGAATAAAAAAGACTTCATCGGAAAACAAAAAAAACTTTTTTTTTGTTAAACTGCTCAACCTCTACCATTACTTATCTGTCTTGCTGGTGGACAAAAAAAAGACTTTCTCATCTTTGATCTTGTTGAGTAGAGTTCTCAGTCTCAGAGAGTCTCAAAATTGTTTCCTTCCTTTTTTACTCATCCTTCTCATCTTCTTTATCTAAACCACACTACCGTACATTTTCGGCTTCCTTTTTTTCTTCCCCATCTTTTATTGTACTTTGATGATGTACTTATTGGCATGTGTAAACAAGTTGGTAGTACCCAGTGTATATCACAGTACTGTAGTTGGTGCATCACGGCCTGTTTCACAATTTTTATTCATTCTTCATTCAAATTGTTCATTTTTAAATTTAGTTGTCATTTTCTGTTCACATTTACAATTACCCATTGTATTTTTGTAAATAAGTACACAAATCGCAGCAGCAATCAGCACAAGAGAACCGTCACTTTTTCACAAACATACATTCAAGCGAGAGTGGATTTAGTTAAATTATTGTGTTTCTTGTAGTGCGCAAAAAACACAAGAAGTGGCATATTTCATATAGTTTTTTTAAAGCTGCTTAATTACCACATTAAACATTCCGATTTACCTTTTAAATTCTTTGCTTACAAGCATAAGCATTAGCGTTTCTCTTTGAATTGTACAAAATCATTGAACTTTAAAGATAGAGAGTAAGAGAAAGGATGACGGTCTCACTCACTCAAATAAATAATATATTATGCGTAATAAATTGCTCATGCTAAAATAATATAATAACAAAGCGTTAAAGTACATAAATAAAAGGGCGAAATATGTTTACAGTTATTTAGAAGGCGAAGACAAGAAACCGTTTATAAAGTTTTAAGAGTTGCACATTTTTGTAAAAACATTTAAATTTTTTTACACTTCAACACTTGATCCCTCTTCGTCATTTCTCTTGTCATCATTATCGTCATTTTCATAAAATGCATAACAATCACCATAACAGTGATGATCATTGTCGTCAGCACTTCTGTATATATGCAAAAAAAAGGGAACCATTGAGCTCCCACCTAATATACTTTTTTTGTCCTTATTGTCACCTCGCCAGTATGAGAACTGTGTGGCAGGCACTGAGATTATTGTTTTGTTGTAAGCCACAGGCTTTGTTCACTCATCCTGTCACATTTTGAATTGTGGATGGTGATGATCTTGATCATTGTGTAGCAAACAGTGCAAAACAGGCAGGAGGGACGATGTGGAGTTGTGAGATTGAACGCAACAGAAGTTTCATTTAGAGAAATTTTCTTATTTTTTTTATCAAAGCGTTTCCTTTGCGTTGTTGTTGTCACTTGCAAAAATATATATATCTTAAGGCAGAAGGGATCATCATCATTTTCGTCACCATGACAAAATCTCAGGTAATTATTGTAATTAGTCGACACAATATACGAGAAGAAGCTAGTGGAAAAGAAGTAGCTGTGTAGTAGTCAGCATAAAAAGGGACCAAACGATAAACATTTCAATGAGGTGCGCTTATTATTTTATATGTATGGGAGTCCGTGTGTTTGAGATAACGATGTTGAGAAAGGATGAGATGAGGTGTTGATGATAATGGTGGTCGGGGTGGCGAATATTTTGAATTTGAATAAAAGAAAATAGCTTCTTTAAAAAAGCGAATTGGTCTTCACTTGAGTTCCTTTCTTTTGAACGGGACACCGTCATTACTGCTATTATTCATGATAATAAAAATGTAATGTGGAAAGAAGTCAAGTTAACTCTGCGTTCCGGGAGGTCCTTCACCACTACTACCACCAGTATCAAAGAAAAGAGTGTACAGTAACATCAGCATCATCAAAACAGCTAACCACCACTCTCCATCTCCAATCATTTCATTCTTCAATGTTACACTGATTTACCATGTATTAAGATTTTTATTATGGTTTCTATTACTGCCACTCTACATTATGAGCATTTATCTAAGCATTTTTTTTCTCCGAACCGTAGCATTCAGAAAAATAACAGCACTTACTTCCGGTTCACCCCTTAGCGTTAGTAAGTTTTGGCTTAGGCATTATTTGAGTTTTTTCGGAACAAAGATATTTGTACTCCGAAACAACCCGAACTTATTCAGATTCTTCGGAAGATTTTCCAGTTTTTATCTGGTTCTATGATGACCGTATAGATGGAACATGGCTGGGGTAAAGTGAATCCCACACCACATTACTACTCAGTTTTGCACCAAGTGGTCATGAAGCAGAATTTCTAAGTTAGCCGATCAATCGAAGGTAAACCATGCTAAACTTTACTGGGCAGTAAAATACATTACACGTTATTTTTTCCTCCGTTCCACACAGACTACCTATGTAACTCTATCATCATCACCATCATCATCATCCAATCTATTTTATAGATTTCTCCTTTTGTGTAGAGACGAGATTGTCGGTTCGCTTTACTAAACCGATTTTCATTCTCCTTGCTCCCTGCACACGCAACACAATACACAAAAATGTTTACTCAAGTCGAGCCAACTCAAACCAACACACAAACATGCTTCTCAACTCTCGTCTCGTTCAGTCGGTCGCTGGTGTCGAGTGGTCGGTGGTCGCTTCTCTTTATTTCTATTCATCATCATCACCATCACTTTATATCATGTTATATTATTGCTTTGCTATAGGTGCTTGCCCAATGCCCATGGTCCGCTCTTTCGTTTTCTTTTGATGTTATGCTGAATACGCAGCAGCAGCAGCAGAGGCTCGCTTCTGTCCTTCTCTCATGATCATGTGGTCATTCCTCCTTCGTTTTGATCATCATCATCGCCACGATCATCACCACAACGCAATTGGCCGTTTTCACATAACACGCCCTGCTCCCTGCCTTTTTTTCTCCAATGCATTTCCATCCATCTATTTATTCGTATACTCCTACACATTTTGTATACAGCTCCTTTTATTATAATTTTTTTGGCAGTGGTGGACCATCCAATACATTTGGACTGGTTGGTCCGTCAGTGACCGCCTGTTGGTCAGTTCATTCGTTTTTGTATCGTATCATCACACATCATTCCCAGTTTTATTACCAACACGTTTTATATCGACCATAATTTTTGCAGATATGCACGCACATACCTAAAAAAAATCTATATAAACTTTCATTATGCCCTAACAATTTTATACAAAGTAATAACAATGATAATGGTATGCACATGCAATACACACTCACAAAGTATTCATGCCAGTAGTCGTAGTAAAATGTAGGCGAAAAAAGGGAAGATAAAATTTATTACGTGTTATGAAACGAGAAAAGTAGTGCAGTTTTCAGAGTTTCGAGATAGAGTAGGGAAATGGCATACCAGGGAACCCGACTCACACACACACTTACAAGCAACCAAGCAACAAGCATTTTCTTGAATGAGATCTTCTTCTTCTTCCACAACTTATTATGTATACTACACACACACATACATATATATTCTACTTCTTTACTTTCAACAAAATTTTCAAGTTCACGGACATTTTAGATGTGTTTTACCATCACCACATTCAACCGACCCTATGCTCACATACATACATACATACAAAAATAGCTTTATATAAAATATTTACTTTCAACTTACTTGCGTATACTTTTACTACTTGCATGCATGCATAAATACTTTGTTATTAGATTTTGTTGGAAGATGCATGGAGGAATTTACTTGCACTAAGAAAAGTTGCTGTCTTCGTCTTCATCTCGACTTTATATGCATGCCGTGCATGTACAATTAATAAATATCACAGAGAAGCAGAGCGAAAGAAGATGAGGAGAGCTTGCTTGCATCCAAAAATGCATTGATGAAGAAGTTAGAGGAAATCTAGTTCAGTTCATTTTGTCTAAGAAAACTAGAAGAATAGCAGCATAACAGCTTCTCTCTCTCTCACACACACAAGAAAATATTATGCGTGCAGAGAGTGTGGAGGAGTTGGAGGGAATATGGAGGAACATTATTATATAACAGCAGAGAGTCTCAAAGAAAAACTTCATCTTTCTTCCTTTTGCATGTTCAGTTGGTTTTGCTTGGAGAATGGCAAAAATAGAACGACAGCGTGCTTGTGTGTAAGTGTGTGTCTGTCTATTTTGTAGAGTAGAGCATCCAGTAAAGCAGCAGAGAAGAGTGAAGCCAAAACTCTACACACTGCATTTTGTTCATTTGAATTTTCACAAAAACTTAAAACTCGCTGTTGCTTGTATGCTTTTGCTAGTGTTCCACAATCCACACACACACAGTCGCCGTAGTAGTTGTTGAATTTTCAAACAAAAAAAAGTTTTCTCTTTTCTGGAAAAGGGCCATGAGCCAGGACGATGCATCAAGATGGTGTATCATGCTAAAAAAGATTGTATGCGTATATATTCACTTGCAAACAAAATGCAGTATTAGACATATATATGTAAGCATGTTATATAAAGGGAAAAATATGAAGATGAAAATGGTAGTCGGAATTATTTAAGATGCAGAGACGATGATGAAGATGATAAGGAAAAGTAGTAGGAGCATTTTATATTATGTATGCACACCTATTAAGAAAAGTGTAAAGACCAAAAGAAGAAGAAAGGGAGTTTGTAGAAAAGTGGCAGACAGAAGAAGAAAGATGATGATGATTATTATCATACTTTCCCAACTTTTCTTCATCATCGTCATCATCATCAACACGAGTAGTAAGAAGTAACAGAGTTTTGTAGGTTGTGCATTCTTAATCATCTCCTTAAAATGCATTTCCTTTAAAAAGACAATATTGTGCGTGTGCGGAATCAAGTACGAGGTTGAATGTGTAAATGGAGTCGCGAAACTTGGTGATTTAACATGCACTGTTATCAAGGACATTCAGTCTTGCTAAAAATTAAGCTTTGATGTAAACTTTTGAGAAAATATTTCTCTATAATAACAGTTTTGTTTTTAGATTACAAAACCATTGCCACCTTTTTTTACGTTCATTCGGTAAAGGTAAACTGCCTCAGCTGAAAGGGTTTCTTGTATGATTTTCATATTATCCGACGAGAATGTATATGTACTTATGTATGTATGAAAGTTATGTACAGGCAATGTGTACTTGGTTTTATATTTCTCATTCCTGTGAAGGTCATCATCATCAAAATTTTGGTTTGGTAGGTCAACACCGGAAGTATTAAGCAAACTTATTTATCCTGCCCATCTTCATTTTACCCCTCCGATCTTGTCAATAAGTTCATATGTTTGTTATTTGTGTTTCTCAGAGGAGAAGACAAGAAAAATGGAGAAAAATAGGATTACACATAAACTCGCATTAAACAGGCTTTCCAAACTTTTTTTTATTAATAGCCACAATATAATATTATGTCCAATTCCCTTTCCTCATATCTCCAGCTAACTAACAGCAGCTCAACCTGCCAAATATGCAGTGGTAATAATACTATCAAAATAAATAGGAAAAGAAAAATAGATCAGACATAAAATCAAGAAACACGAAATACAAATTTTTATTAGGAAAATCCGTAAGAATGCCATATCGGCATGCTCATACTATTTATTTAATATCCATAAATATACGTCTTGTGATTTTCATCTGCTACTACCACTTCTGTTCCTTTACTACTTATTTCTACGAAAACAAAACTGCTCCTTACTCATTTCGACGAAAATTACGATTTGCTCTATCACTTTTTTTGCTACTTGACTTGTTACCAGGAAACTAGGATATCTGAACGTACACTTTTATACGTACGGAATGATAGCATGATCATCACAATCGCCACCACCGCCACTGCAGTAGTTCCAACTTGCAAACAAACAGCATCACCACCGACGACCATTATTCGAATCCAGACCAGTAGAAAATAGTATCCTATCATCGTATTATTTTTTTCTTATTGCTTCTCTGGGATGATCACATCACATATTTAGTACTGCTGTTATTGTTGTTACGTGTACACTAAATGGCCTTACATAGAGAGAAAACATCCAAAAAAAGAAGAGATATGAATAGAGTTAGAGTCAGAGTGCACTGGTGGTACTTTGGTCCTAGTCTCTCCTTGGTTTTTATTGGAATTACAGATTACAGGGAAAAAGCGAACCAAGAAAAATATATATCGAAAAAAAATACCCGCTAGTAAAGTAACGTCAGAGAGTTGTTGAGTTTTTGTTGTAGGAGGAGATCTCTGTGACTCTCTCATCTCAACCAGTACATATAGTCAACGCACACACACACATCTTTCTCGTTAGCTCTGCAACGGATGCCACTGTTGTGGTGAGTGACTGACTCCAAAAAAGAAAGAAAAAACTCAACTTTGCTCTTTGTTGCCTTTAACTCTCTCACTTTTTTGGAACGGCGGTGGAAAGTGTACAAATATAAGAACAACAACAACAGGATTGCTAAAAAATACAAATACTTTGTGTGTACAGCTATATAACTTTTTGTAGAGAGAAGAAGAAAAAAAGGATTGAATGGTTAGAGATTGGAGATGGACAAAATAAAATGTAGATCTGCTTTGCTTACATTTGGTGTAGTAGTAATGCTGCTACTACGTACACAAGACCAGTGGAATTTTTTTTTCTTGTAATAAAAAGCAATGAGAAAATTCACCACCACCATGAAAAGCTTATATGAAAAAGCATTGAACAACAAGAGCATCATCCACCATCACCACCACCACCACTGCTTCTGCTGTTGTTCAAATAGATAGTAGATGGGTAAAGAGTGAGGGAGAGAAATGGGCTCTCGTATGGTCTACCTTATATCTCCGTTGGCTCACTCATGGCCTGATGGTTGCATTGCATGTTAAGTTTCAGTTGTACAAAACCGTTTCCTAAGATGCCCAACAGTTTCAGTTGAGCAGTGGCTCGTTGTTGATACGGACACACACTCTATCACTCTCCCTGTCTTTGTTGCTTCGTGCATGTCTACTTCGTTCTTCCGAACTGATTGTGTG
This sequence comes from Entomobrya nivalis, assembly GCA_034695485.1. NCBI lineage: Eukaryota > Metazoa > Arthropoda > Collembola > Entomobryomorpha > Entomobryidae > Entomobrya > Entomobrya nivalis. The sequence goes on from JAQFZH010001515.1 coordinate 13,933, forward strand.
AGAAAAATATACAGAGAGAAGAAGAAAAAAGCAGCAGGAAGAGTGTATGCATTTTGTGTGATATTCTTGTCCCTTTTTGTGACGACCACGATAAAAACAGACAAGGTTCTTTGTTTGGTTTGTATTGCATACAATAAGCTCAAAAACTATTTTTTTGCAAGAAGTGAAAATATTTGTGAAAAATAACTATGGAATTATTGATCGAGGTGGAATAATTTTTGAAAAAAAAACCCTGAACGTTGATTAAGGGGGGTAAATTCATTGGGAGGCCCTGGATACTGATATTTCAAAGTTGTATCAGGGAAAGGGTGGATTCCCTTGCGTTTGCCCAGAGTGTCAACTGACCCCATATCACCTTAAAACAAGTGACAAAAATCATCAAAAAATAGCAATTATTTGATTTTATGAATAAACTGCAAAAATTGACTTTTGACATTTTTTTGTGAGGAAAAGTTATCCTGATCGACATTTAATTATTGTTGTTTAATTTACACGTTGAATGTGAAAAAACATTTGCCCTCACTGAAATCATTAGCGATTTTAGTTTTTACTACTGCCAAAGGACATTTGCAATTTTGAAAAGCACCGAAAAAACAATAGAAGCAAAAGTGCGTAGAAACGTGCACGTTGCTTTTAAAAAGTGCGTTGTTGCTTTTGTGCGTAAGTGCATAGTATCTTCTCGCTCTCTCTCAGACTGCAAGATAGCTACACAGAAGAACATAAAATTATTCTAGAAGAACAAGCCGCTTTGCTTGCATAGCATAATCTACACCAAGAGCAGCAGCAGCAGCAAGAGAAGAAGAAGTGCATCTTTACAGCACAAAATTTCTTTTCTCCTTTCTCTCATCTTCTCAGTGAACAACTGAACTACATACTTTGTGTTGTGATGAGATGAAAATACGATGGTGTTTTAAAAGGTGTTTGTGTAAGACGTGAGTTGTGCAAGTCACTGCAAAACAGCACCAGACACTGTTGCTGCCAATATAATTGAATAATAATTATAATAATCCAATTAATAATGTTGACTACTCAACTGAACTGAACTCAACTTTAAAATCTGAAAAAAAATACATAGAGAAAGTAGCTGGCGGACAAGCGTTGTCGTGTTTTGTGTTTTTGGCAACATCATTATAGATCATGTGTGCATGCGTGCGTAGGTGGAATTAACTACTTGTTCTTCTAGTTCATCTTATTCTTCCTGGGTTAATGATTTTGACGAAGGTCAAAATATAATAAAAGTAATGAGGACTACTATAGTGAAATAGGGTAATTATACGAACAAATAAACTGTTATTGTCTATAAGTTACCAAAACACTCCATTTTGCATAATGACCGTGATGATGAGTCATAACAATAGTAATGAATGGACTTGATGTAGTATACATAGTAAAGTGACCGAAAAAAAAAACTTTTTTAAATTTTTACTTTCTCTTGTTTTTTTCAAGAAACACGTTGTATTTTTGGTTTTTTTCTTCCAAAAGGATAACGAGGATTTGAGGACAATCCATTTTGTCCTCACTTCCTTTGGATCCGGCGTACAGCAAAGTTTGTAGTCAAGATGAGGATTAAAATGCCTGCCGTTAGAATTGCCCAAGGTAAGAAGACGAACCTTTTAAAATAATCTGCATAAGTAACAAAAAACATTTTTGTCCAGCCAGTTTTATTAGCTATTCTTGTGTGTCTCTCGTGTGAAAACCCATTTATTTGCCTTACATGCATCATTCATATGCATGTATAATATACATATATGAATACTAGCAGCAAATAGAGGAGAATGCAATCGTAATTATTATTACAATTGCCCAGCCCTCCAAACACTCCGCATTTTTTTACTTGACAAGATGATCAAGAGGTCAAAACGAAAGGGAAAAATCATAATAATAATAATATAAAGTGGAATTAAAATAATAGTGCACATATTTTTTCCCAGACAAGATCACCGTTTTTACCAGGCTATATGCTCCAAATAATATTTTGTGTCCGCTTCACTCACAGTCACTTTTTTTTCTCTACATACTTATTATGCTAAATAATAAGAAGAATGCCAAACATCATTATGTAAATTTTTATAAACGACAACCATTTCATTTTTTTGTGTGTTCAACCTTCTTCTTCCACTTCTTCCTCTCACTCAATTAACATTAATTCTTACCTGCAAAAAAACATAAAGACCCTTTTTTCTATTGCAATAGTCCAGTGCAAGTCGTCAGTACATCCCATGAGATGGAAAAGTGTACAGAAAAAAAAGGTTTCAAAAAACCTTAAATACAATAAAGTACCTTGTCTACTTCTTGTTCTTGCGCGGATAATATGCATAAAATATGCTAATGCCGTAGACGTAGAGGACCCTTAAAATATAAAAACGGGTGAGAAAATAATTATACATGTATGTATACTGCATACATGGTTAATAATAATGATAGTGTGTCCAGGGAAAAAAAACTGGGTCCAGGTTTTTTGGGTACGACCCTTTTTTGCATAAGCACAACAATTTTTTCCCCCTTATGCTTTTAGCTTTCCGAAACACTTCATTTGATTTTATAAATGTACACACACACACCTTAATCTGCATACCTGGCATATATTTTTTTCCCAAAGGGGAACCAAAAAATTTACCTGCTTGCCTGCCTGGCCAGTACGGTACGTATGGTCTTGTCTCTTTACAAAAAGATCTTGGTTTGCCCCTTTTTTGCCTGAGAATTTTTTTTTCTTCTGTCTCTCGTTTGCTGTATGAGTGTTAAAGGATGAATGAATAAATGAATGAATGATGATGATGATGATAAGGTTGTGAAAGTGATGGACGGACGACCAAAGAAAGAAAAAAAGGTTTTGTCCATCCATCCATTTATTTATTTAAATGAAGGCGAAAAGGGCTCCTTTACTCTCCGACTTCAACGATAAATAGTTTTCCTGAATAATTTATTTTAGAGAAAGGAAGTACGGAAGAAAATGTTTGTATTTTTTGTCTTCTTGGGAAGTTAGATTGTATGCATGCATGACTAAAGTGCATTAAAGTATAAAAAAAATGTAAAGTGAGCACTGAACATTATGATTATTGCTGGTTCATGTGTGCTTGGACGACGGTTCATCCCATCATCCATTTGAATGGGTAATCTAGGACAATCCATCCATCTCCATTTCTCTTGGAGAAGTGTACTTGCTACATGGGAACTGGGCAGAGACACAAAAATAAAAATCCTTTTCTTCCTGCATAATTTTGTAAATGCATAATATTATTAGGTTGTATTAGATAGAGCAAAAGAAGGGTCATCTTTTTCGATGCATAAAAAATTTAAATAAATACTTTTAAATTTTTTTTCCTTGTGGGTTGGCTCATCCTCATACTTTTCGGAAGGAATGGTCACGGGAAAAAAATTAACATTTGAATTTTTTTGTATGCAGTGGTCTTCTCTGTTTCTGTTTGACCTTTTGAAAGATGAATTCAGGATAAAATACCCTTTTTTGTTATGGATGATCAATACAATGATAAAAATTATAATATCATGTATGTATGTAATAAGGATGATGTGACCTATTCTATATTTTTACGCAGGACAGGGATATTAAACGTATTTATTTTGCATTTTCACTCGAGTGAGCATTGTTTGCTGTGCATATAATTTACGATTAGAACAATTTATTGAAGGATTCCTTTAGAGTTTCCTTGATTCTCTTGTTGGGTTGTCTTATTATTTTTTTGTGGTCGTTGCTTCGGGAGCTGAGTGAGAAGTTTCCCAGGACACAGAGAGGTTGATGGTGGTGATTTGTGTAAAAATCATTTTTATATTTTGAGGTCAGTATTTACCGTCACGGTTGACTTGGATTCGATTTCTCACAGAAAACTAGACGCACAAGAGAAAGAAAAGAGGATATCTCACAGTCGTCGTTATAATCATCATCAATTGCTGGGTTGAATTGAACAGGCTGAATAAAAACGGTGATGGCCATCGCAATTTACAATCCATATACTTGTTGAAATATATTTACCGATATACCAATCGATGAAAAGGGAAGATAGGAGATGAGAGAAAACGACAAAGTATGCATAATATGTGTATTCTCCTGTTCTTGAAAAGACGAAGAATAAATTTACATAAAAATTCTGAATGTTATGTGCTGAATGTTGTCCCCGTCACCGTTTTCCTTGCAACTTGGCAATTTTTCCCGTAGTTCAAACCAAACCAAACAACTTGATGATGAATGCTATGAACTGTTTAGCAGCTTAAGCTCTTCTATTTAGTATTAACCTTCATTTACGATCAGCAACCACCTCACCGCAAAATATGTATACATGTTTATATATTTTTCTTCGTACTCTTTTGTTGGGTTCTCACAGAAAAAGGTAGAAAGAAAACAAACAAGACAATCAAGTTATGTAAAAAGACAAAGTTGAAGATGAGTGCATATGCATATATTAAAGCTTGTATTTGTGTGTGTATGTGTGTGGGTGTGTGCAGCGTGACCACGGCTCACTTCCGATTGAAACTCATTAGAAAACTAACGTCACCGCTACAACGTACACCAGCCGGTGTCACTATTACTATTATAATTATACGCATTATTATGTTATTTTACTCATTTTTATCTTTTTTACTTGATTTGATCGTTTTCCATGATCAAACATCAAATAATCATCCAATCTAACTAGTAAGAGGAGGAGAAGGAAAAAAAATGTGGGGGAGGATGAATGAGTTTAAAAGAATAATATTATACAAAAAATACTTGTCATTTTGTGTAACGGGTATTCTAGAAAAAAAACTGGATTTTTCAAGCAAAGAATGTTTATTAGTTTTAATTGCAGGCTAGTTTCAAAGTATAGGGTATTGATGTGCACAAGGTACATTTTTAAAATGATGCGCATCATTTAACTTTTCATTCATTCCACTTGTCTTAGTGACTTGCTTGCTTGTATTTTTTACCCCACTGATTGTGAGTTTTTTGTTGTAAAGCTATTTACAGTAGAAGGTAACAATGAAAGATTAGCAGGACTTGGTTGAGTAGACAGAGAGGCTTTCTTGCTACTACTTAACTTGTACAAGCTGCTATTACTGCAACTATTATTATTATGATTTTCCATGTTAGACGGCATCCGGTTCCCATAAAGTGTTAATTACTGGTTATTTATGGCCACTGCTACTCACTGGTAAATAGTAGGAGCCCGGCAAGGTAAACTCAAAATACCTACTTGGCGGTTGCTATTGTTGACGACGACGACGATGATGATATGGAGAATAAAAAAATGTGTAGACGATGAAGTTGCTTGGCCAGAGTCATATAACAATAATGACCAGGCTTTTAACATAATTGCTGTTGGGGTTGGCTAGTATGGTCCAAAATTGAAAAAGTGTAAAATAGGTATATATGTAGTTTGTAGTCATACCTTTTCATTTCAACACAAAAATATATTATCATACATACATTCATGTTAGCTTTGAACGTGGAAGTGATGTGGATTTTTTTTTGCAGTGCAGGACACATCAGCTCACACACAAGGAACACAAGCTAGTTTAATGATTTCTTGGAAGGAAAAGTAGATGACATCATCATCACTTGTTCTGCTATTGCTTATTTTTGTGCATTGTTGTTTTTGTGCTACTTAATTTTCTTTTATAATAAAAAAATGAATTCATATATTTGACAATTGAAAGTCTAGTTTTGCACAATGAGCCTGGCATAGTGATTTTTTTATTACTTTGAGCTGGTGACATGACACAAATGCAAATTTTGAACGGTGGCGAAAAGCGAATGAGTAATTAAATAAGACCATTACAAAAAAAAATCTGATATGGTTTTGGCTATGGGTATGCTATAGGTACATTATGCGTGTACATATATATTTATGCATCGGTTTAAAAAGTGATTGTAATAAAAGCTGCTCACATCATCACCACAAAATGTAATGCAATATTGCAGCGTAAAACCATTCGCTAAATATACAGATCGCTTGTTTGAATCGTCGTAAGGACGTTTTTATCATACTGGCTATACACACAACTTGTGTGGTGATGGATGTTGGTATCGGTTTAGTATGACGAACGGATTGTCACCATCGCCATTTTTAATGTTATTTACACGTGACATTTTTGTGTTGCTTTTTTACCCTTCTATATATTTTTTATTGAATACTTTGAGGAAGAAGCAGCAACAGAGAAAGAGCAGACATCAACAAAATATAAAAAATGTACCTACATATCTTTAATTTTCCTGTAGGTATTTTTTAATTAGCCATTGTCCAATTGTGTTTGAGCACACACCACGCCAGCATCAATAGCTTAGTTCTGGCGAAAAAAAAGTTTCGCCAGGCGATGATGATGAATAGTCTGTTTCCTTTTTTAAAAGTTTGACTTTGCAGAATGTCACGTACAACGCAAAAGAGAATTGAGTACTCCTGATAAAACGAATAAAAACAGATTTTTTCTTTTAGCACCCAAGCTAAGCACGTCACAAGTCCATCATAACCAGATAAAATGCCATTCGGTACCTAAAAAATGACAGTGTAGCATCGGCTCTTTTTAAGTATTATTGATTTTGTTTTATGGATAGACTGGTTTGATAGCAATAAAAATAATAAATAAATGTTATATGATTTTTGCAATGAATTTTTTAATTGTCGTCATCATCATCTTCTAGCATGCCCGCCAGTTATCTTGAATTAACCATTGAATAATTGGTGTTTTTTATCTGTCCTCAGTTTTATTTTCGTATTATTATTTTAGGAGCTTTTCCATTTCTATTGTGTTCCCTCCCGACCACTTCGTCATTGCCATTATTGTCATTATCATATGATTATTATGGTGACGAGTAGCCGTGTAAAGTATGTACAGTGCGTATACTTATTATAAAAACGAGGATTTGTTTTAGGTAAAATTTCTTTTTTCGAAAACTCATGGGCTGTT
>JAQFZH010001516.1:0-20812 GCA_034695485.1 Entomobrya nivalis
AATCTACGATAAAAACTGTCCTAGAATCCGCATTTGGTTAAGCTCTACGCAACTCACACTAGGGAAGTGTTCCTTGTGAGACTAAGATTGTTTGTTTCCTTTCTTCGTGTTTGCGCCCCCAGAAAACTTTTTCGTCATTGTTGATTGTGTTCCTATTAAACTTTTCCTTGGTGGATTTTTTCGGGGGAAATGAAACTTTTTTCTTGAATGACGATGCTATCATGCATACATTCATGTAATGTTAAATCAATGAAGTTTTCGTGGTTTAAAAAAAACTTGCAGCAGTTATTATTCTGATGGCTTTTGGAATTTGTTTGGAATCGAAAGTATCATTTCATTTATTCCCCCCCAAAAAAACAGTCAAGTAAAGAACGTAAATGAGAAACTTCATCTAACATTGCGTATAAACGTAGTATACTTTTTTATACTATGCATGCCTAAAATAAGCACTTGCCGAATATAATCTGACCTTATTTTTGGAAAATGAGCTTAATTATTGAAAGTAAATACATAAGTGGCGGAAGTAAATGTAGCTGATTCGAAGAGATCTCTTCAGTTTTTCCGGTTCCCTTTCATTTCAACTTAAAACATTCGCCTGAAAACTGGTTTTTATTCTCATTTAACCTTTTAAGTACCTTGTCATGAACTTTTCATGGAATATTAAAAAATAAGATTAAGCTAAGGACAACTATTTACTTTATGTTTTCTCCACAGCAGTTGAAATAGTTGAATCAATGTAGATATTTCGTTAACCATATGTGTGTGCATGATAATAATCATATACAGACAACATCAGAATTCCAGCAGGAAGGTGATGGTTTTTACACACATAACATTATTTGAAGCTACGTGAAAACGATAATAATGACAAATGACGTTATTGACATGACATTCTTTTAATTATATATGTACACAAATTATGCTTCCTTCTTGACATGGCCTATCCATTTAACTTTGCAAGTGTCAAAAAACAGTAAAAAACGTAAGTTTCTTCGTGTCGTCTCACTTTCTTTCCTTCTTTACTTAATTATTAGTATGCGTTCCATGATGTCTACTCTTACCAATTGCATTACTACATTTTTTTTCGTTTTCTGATCCGTCTTGTGAGACTTGCTAATAAGCTCATTAGAAATTGCCATTGTTCGTGATCTACATTTTACTTCGATGCAAGTGTTTTCTTTTCGACAAGACATCAAGTCATGCATGCACGTCATCTACTCCCTTCTTACAAAAGTACTAACTAAACTTACTCTACTTATTACAAGCCCAGAAAGAATCATCCATCATAATCATTGTCGTCACAATTGCCATATTGCTACATACTCACCTTTTCATTCAGAAAAAGAGACTCTGGATCAACTCAGTTTTTTAAGGCTGCTGGGTTTCTCCATTTCCAAACCTAGATGTAACCAGAACCAGGGCAACTAATAAATTCCTCTTTTTTCTACCGCAACCTATTCTTTTCTTTCTTTCACTTTTACTACCAACTCCATCGACATTCATGTCAATTGTTAAAATGCAAAGAATTTTTCTCTGCTTCTTCTTTTACTCATCTTGGAGTTTTTTTTTCTTAGCTTGGCAAAAACCAAATTGTTTGTCTGTAGATTTTTTTATCATCATGATCGTCATCGTACCATATTGTTGTAGCATTTTTTAAATACGAATGTATTCCATTACGTATTTACCATGTTTCATGTTTGCTATGCTGGTAACCCAACTGTATGAATTGAGTACATTTTGAAGCCTCAAACGATATTATTCTAATATATTCTTTCAGCGCAGTCATAACAAAACTTATGTTTTATAAACTGCAGCCTACGCTATATTTTATTTTATTTGTTCATCTTTTTTTTCGTCTGCAAAATGAAAATTTCTTCGTTGAACTTTACTTAAGTTAACCAAGTCTTCTTTCATTACTTTTTATTTTTCTATTTGTTATTGCAGTTGAAAATTAAAATTGACTATAAAATGTACTAACGGGACAGATCACTTGCCGCCCGTCGATCAACCTTCCCAATCTGTCCAAAAAAAATCCTTTGCAATAATACAATCCACTAATAGGGGTTTTGGGAAATTATTTGCCAGAAGAGAGCGAGATCAGAGAAATGGCTTTTCTAAATAAACCAAAGCTTGTAAAGTCTTCAAAAGGTTACGTACGACGATAAAAAAAAAAGATGTTCGGATTTTGGGTCTGTATGGTAATACTACCACTGATTGTTTAGTTATGAATATTATGATCCCAATACCTAAATGTATGGATTATTATATAGGTTGGTAGTAAAACGATATCATTCTTCTGTATTCTTCTCTGGTGATGATATTGGTTTGATATTGAAGTGGTAGTGGTATTGGCGGCGATGATGGTGGTGATGATGATGCGGTGGTGGTGGCACTGTGGCACACGAAGAAAATGTAATATTACTATAAAGGACAGGAGTCTACTTCACTTTTACTCACTTGTTTGTTCCTCTTTTCTGCTGTTATGCTGATTTGTGTGTTTTATGAGTAGTAAAGGTTGTCTATGAGAGAGGGAGAAAGTGAGTGAGAGAGAGAGATGTGATGTGATACATAATATTCTTCTTGTCTTGTTTGGAGCTCTGTAATAGTAGTCGTCGTCGTAATAGGAGTAGAGTTGTTAGTATTGCCATTTTGCCATTCAGCAGATGTTTCTTGATGCCAGTGCACGATCACCACCACAACAGGGGAAAATGGGATATATGATGTGGTGTCTGTGACTTGGGATGATGCTTTAGTGAAGAAGAAGGCAAGCAGGCAAGGAGAGAGAGAGAAGAAGAAGAGGAAGGAGTTTAAGTGAGCTTCTCTCTGTGTGTGTTTGTGTGTATGTGTGTGTCTGAGTTTGTGTGCGACGAGTGAAAGTTTTTTCTGGGTGAAAATAAAAAGAAGAAAAAAAGCATGCAAAAGTGATCGGGATATTCACACAATCAGTCAAGTCAGGTTGAAAAGGATATTTTATTATATGACGGCGGCGATACAACAGCCATCATGATGCAGGTTGAAGGTAGAATGCTCACGGTGGCGATATGGTGGTGTGTTGCCCTTATTTTTATTCTACTATTTCACTTCTTGTCCCATCAGTCGTCAGACAGTATTCCAGAGAGATTTGCTCTCAGGAGCTTTGTTGTGGAAGACATGCAGCCAATGTGGCTAGAATAGGAGTTTGTCTCATTCCCAATAACAAAAATGCTACTTTGCTACTTAAACATTCATTGTGTGGCTATGTCTTTAAGTGTTTGGTTGTCTGTAGGTAGGCGGGGTGAATTGCATACAAAATAATTTGTTCGTCTTTCAAGGGACTTATGTTGGGACGCAATAATAGAGTCGACTACTAGTTAGTATATCTTCGTCTTAAACGATTTTATGGAATCGAATTTAGTTAGTCGAACTTTTTTTTATTGTCGAATTTTTTGTAGACGACTGCTATTTAGTGGAATCTTTTTAGTCGACATTTAACAGTCGACCAAGGATGTTGTCGAATTTTTTTAGTCGCCCAGAAACTTGTATACTAGTATTCCTTAATGGCATTCGATAAGCTTACTAACTTACTTCTCATGGTGGGTTGTGTTTAGTCAGGTTAGGTTAGGTTCGGTTTAGTACTGATGGAAGTGTTGGGTTGTGTTTAGTTAGGTTAAGTTCGGCTTAATACTGCTGGGATAGTTGGGTTGTGTTTAGTAAAGTTATGTTCAATTAGGCTTAATACTGCTGGAAAAATGAAATTCGACTATTTCCGACTAAATTCGACTAAGAAAAGTCTACAAAATGAATGTCGACTAAATTGATTTCTTCTAAAAAATTTCTACTAAACCAATTTCGTTACTAAAATTTCGACAATAATTTTTAGGTCGACTAACAAATTTCTACAAATAAAATTCTTCTAATATGGTTATGCACTAAGACCTTTTCGACTCTATTATACCGACCCACTTATGTTGTTATTCACTTATTTTTTACAAGAGTTGCATCTTTCTCCTTTGTTCTAAGAGTAAAATTATTATTTTTTACTGTTGGTATTCACAGTGGTCCAGGTGACAGTGTATTTTTGTGTAAGGAAGATGGTGACGATGTTGTTTGTTATGTTGATGAAGCGAAAGTTCTAAAAAAAATTGTTTCCCTACCAACCAGTTGTACTGCTCAATCAATTTTTTTTGTTCGATTCAGGTGAGATTACGCAATTTTTTAAAAATATAAAGCAGTTGTAGTTGTGTTTCTGCATGTGTCAGGCGGCCACCGCAACGGTTGTAGTAGTACTCATGATGATCTTGTTACTACGAGTTGTGTTGCGGGGAAGGTGGTGGTGAATATATATGTAGGTTGGTATGAATATTGTTCGTTTGATGGAGAAGGAGAAGTAGATAGGAAAAATAGGGAACAAAAAGTGAAAGTGAATGAATTGAATAAATGTGTTTCAATGTGACAAATCAGCTACACATGAGTTTTCCTAGTGAGATGATTTCCCTGTGGTCACCACAATCGCCAACGGCCGTGGGGCCTCATTACACTAACGTTGTAATCGCTCTTGTTCTCTTGCAATTCTGGTAAGCATGAGTTGTAGAAATATAATGGACTTTTTTGGGGTTCCTTGAGACCTTTTTTTGGCTTTGTTCTGGGTTTTATAGGTTTGACGAGCTTGAAGCCTCTAAAGCATCCCTGGTAATTCATACTAACGGAAGTAACGACGTTTTCTTTAAGAACATAAGTCAAATCTTGGACGACCTTCTCAAGGACTACGATAATAGTCAGCATCCAAACTACAAAGAAGGTAAGAAGTGGCCACGATAACTATATTATTAAGCATGGGAATTGTTGAGCAGGAACTGACACACATGTGTTGATATGTATACCTATGTGGATGGACTATAACGAAAGTAAGAAAGGATAAAAGTAGCTTACTCGTTCTAAATAGTATTAAATCTCATTCTTCACTCACAAGGAAATTGCAAAGGTGACATGTGTGCTTTTTGCTATATTGTAGTGTTTTAGGCATTTGGGTAAAACACTTGAAGTAAATAATAAGTTAAGCTGGCATTTTTATACTTTATTCGAGAATTTTAGAGTGAAACAACAGTAATAGTAATATTTTGTATGTATTACACACGTGCTAAAAACTGGAAAAGGAGGCAATTAATATAATAGCAAACAAATTTCCCTTGTAAGCCACGCAAAACGTGTAAAGATTGAAAATAGTAAATGCTTTTTTTCACAATCAGAGAGGAAGGGGACAAGAATTAAAGGCTTAGCATGCTACAGGGCTTTCTTCATCAAAAATCAAACGGAAGTCTAAAGAAGACGGTGAAAGATTAAAACCTGGGTTCTCTCTTTTTGCTTTGATGCCCATTTTGTATACATGCCCATATATGAAAGTAATCATCACATTACAATAAATAAAAGCTATTAAAATGCCAAAGCCCATCACATAAAATATTAATCCTAACAATTTTTTAGCACGAAAACATTTCCATGAAAAAGTTAAAACTGGAAATCAAAGTATTAAAAATATGAGAGCTTACGTATCTCAAAAAAAAATGCGTATATGAAGATGATACTGTGTTTCAAGACTACGATTTTAGTTCGAAAAGATAGATTCCACACAAGTTGAAGATGATGAGAAGGATTGATGGTGCTTCTATTTCTATTCGCCTTTTTGCTTTTCCACCCATTAATGCCCATTGTACAAAACGACATAAGAATAATGAGATGAAAGCAAAACTACAAAAAGAACAAACTTTTTCTTCTATGTTTGTCTATCAAGAGGATGAACTTGTTTTCGGAGAGGGTTCCGCTACTTTGCTAGCTTCCATTACTGAATAACAAAAGAATGGAAATATGAGGGGAAGTGGTGATAGAGGAGGGGGAGTTAGAGCACTACAACAACAATGCAATGTTTTTTTAAACTGCAATAGCTATTGACAATGGACTGATGAAACTGAAGTGAATATCCTCGTGATTTTTTAGATCGATAGGAAATGATACTAGTTTTGCAATAGAGGAGTTTGACAGGCTGTTCTTTATCAATGGTCTATCTAATGCTGATAATGATGATGATATTAGTTTAATTGCCAGTCTGTGTGCTTTTGCATTGATAAGAAACCTAGTTAATTAGAAGTGACTTAATTGTAAAGCTATCAACACAAATAACACAGTAAAGAAAATACAAAATAAAATTATAACGGGAAAGGCAAGTCAAGTAAAAATTGTTTTGCATGATAACATGTCACAATACAAAATGATATTAGGATTTTACTGATTTGCAAGTTAAAAATAGGCGTTTTTAATAGCAGTGTAGTTGAAAGATAAAAGGTTTATCTCGGCTCAAACTTCACTTTGATGCTTTCTCATGTGCTTTTCGTTTTGCTTTTAAACCTTTCATCTGGACTGGACAAGTTATAGCCAGTCAGAATGGCTGACAGTGTTTATTCGGAAATCGGATTATTTTTCATTTCTACGTTTGATGATCCTACTTTGAATTTTGTATCCTTTCATTTTCTCTACAAACAATAATAGTGCAAAATTTATTTTTATATGTTGTTCGTGGTATATCAACTCATTTTATCGCAATATCTTTTTCAGTTGATGAGTAATAAGTTTTACGAATATTCAGACAAATTCAACGGTACAACCGCATAAAACATTACCCCCTATCCCCTATTATAAACGTTTTATCTGAACCCCGATTTGGTGTACCTAGAAATTAGATTATTATGTTTATCTGTTTGTACAAATCAAAAAAGGTTAAGCGATCTGTACTTTTTCTTTGAGTATCTCACTTACCAAAAAACAAACAAGGAACCATTTGATAGTCATTCATTTCCACTTTCACTACAACTTGTATCAAACTGTTTTTTTCTCGGCAGCTTTTGAAAATCTTTGCCTGATCAAACATACGACCTACATTTATTTAAGTTTTATATCATGTTTCATGTTCAGTTCCCTTTTTATTTTATCTCCGTCATCCGTATATCAGTTCTAAAGAGAAGTATTTATTTCTCTGATCCTTTTTTCAACCATCAGAAAAACAATACTCTCTGATTTTCCTTTGACGGTTATCGGATATCGTTGTTATTGAACTGCTTTTATTGCGAAAGCGCAATCCATGTCATGTATATAATTGCGTTGCCAACCATATATGTATATATTACATGGCAAAAATAATAGCCGCGGCAAGTTGTCCGTCTGTTACTGGTTAGTTTAAAGTCAAAAAGGCTCGTTTTAAAAAAATAATTAAAAAGTGCCACAAAACACTACACGATGAAATGCCGGTTCACAGCAAAAGAAAAGCTGAGTTGACTGACGATCAGGATGAAATGGTTTTTTTGTGAAAATGCGTTTTAATATAGCGCATTGAAAGCTACTAGCGTCTCCCCGGTAAAACTCTTGCATGTCGGCTAGCCTTTTGTTTAGACTTTGATTTGTTTTGTTTAGTTTAGAATGACCATAACATCAACAACCCATTATGATGACATGCAGTTGTCTGACCTGATCTAGTTGATTCAAACACGAAAAAAGTTGTTTTAATGAAAGATAAACATGAGCAACCGTAACAAATCCAAAACACAACCAGTCGATGAGTAGATATAAAATTCCGAAAAGAAAAACCAATACAATAAGTATTCCATACGAGTATCCTTGAGCTTCAACTGACCTGTTTACCTGATTTTGAAAAAGCACACATGTATTATGTACTAAAATAGAAATATAACTTTAAAGAATTGAATGAAACTACATCATTGCATATGCAGCTATGTAACGTATATAAAAAAGAGTTTTCAAGTTGTGTACTTTTTCAACAAATGTTATCCAAATAACGAGCTAACTATATTTTTATTATTTCAAGGTACTCTTGAGATCATTTATTACACACACAACCTACCTTTTTCTTCTCACATGGGAAATATTACACATGCATATTATGATGTTTCATAACATATGTAGACTTTTGAATATTCATAAGATTACCCAGTTACCTTTTTCCATCCTTTGCGTGAAGTTTGTTAGCAGAAAAGTTAGGCTTTCTAAAAGTAGACTCCTCTGCCTGCCTAGATCTTTTAAACAAGCAAAGTAGTTTTTCAAAAGACAACTTTGGTCTTGTGTGAGATGCAACGGGCTGGTCAAAAAAAAAGTTTGGAAGTATATACATTTGAATGCAGGAGAAAGCTAAACATGTTTATATGTTTATTGAACCGAGTTCAATAAATCTACTTTAGAATAGAATAAAGAAAAGTTTTACTGAATGACAGCAGTTTTAGCAATTTCACGTGCTAGTTTTTCAGAGGGAATGTCCAGTCTGCAGAATATCACGTATTTAACACTTTATGAATACATTGAGAAGGATAATGATGACTATGAAGGAAATGTCATATAATGATCATTAGCTCATTTTTCAAGAGAGCAAGATTCTTTTTTTTCAATGAAGCTCTTTCATTCGCGTAGGTACACCAAATTAATAAATAGAATGGTGACAAGTAAAGTGAATGCGAAAGGCAGGAGGTTCTTTTTTGTAAACTATACACACAAGTCATTCGCAATTTGTATGCATCTGTGAGTGTGAGTGCTGATGACGAACATAATAGAAAGGGTTGACTGTCTCACTTTTTAAGAGTGGAGAAATGAAAAGTGTGAAAAGGGAGAAAAAGTTGATGCCAAGAGTTGAGTAGACTGACAAGTAGAAAGACAGGTAGGTTTGCGTAGTAGATAGATAGACAGGCGTGTAATATGCAATAAATAGCATGAGAGCTAAGTTTTCGTTTCGAATTAAGCTTGTTTCTTCGTATAATTCCTTCGTGGAAAAGAGAGTAAAGCCCAAACAAGCTTTATTTTTCACTGTGACCTGTAAAGCTAGTGGGATGAGGAAAATTGGAGAGAAGGTTTTCGTATATATTTATATGCTATTCATTACGAGCATGAGGTACAGGATTATGATTTCATCTTTCCGTTTTTAAAAAGGTGAAAGAAAGTGGAAACATGCTTATTATCATACAAAATATTTGTTTACAGCTTTGCTGTATTACAGTCATCGCACATCGCATTACTAGCTCAAAAAAACTTTACAAACCCTTTTACTTTTCTTGACTTTTACTTTTATGACTTAAAAATACGAGGGAATAAGGGGGTAAAATGAACATGAAGATGGCAACTTATTCCAATATTGATGATGATGATGATGATAATGGGACAGTTAGCTTATCGGCTTTATTGATCATCATCATGAACTTTTCCGAGCATCCTATGGTGGCCTTAGGCTAAAGTAATATTACATGTTCTGTTTTTCCTCAAGATTGTACCGTAGCCCAACATATTTTTTGTCGTCTCAGCACACCCGTAAATACAAGGAAATGTAAATAGTACATAGCGTAGGCCAAACCTCTACCTTTTTCTTGAACGTTTTATGAAAAAGATGATGATTTGGTTGGATTCCATTACTACTATTTTTGCTTATGTACTTTTACTACCCTTTTAACATATCAGAAGCCTGTCAACACCAATTTTCATTTCCTCTCTGCCTCCCACACAGGCATCTTCCTTAAGTTGACTTTGGGATGGTTTTGTTGGCACCCATGCTTCCAAGCAATACACCACCGCTACTATGTGTATTGCTTGTTGGAGATTTTTGAAGAAAGGCAAAAAAAAAAGTTGTTGAAGGGGAAGCTCTCTTCTTTTAGCATGTTCTCCTTCTAGAATAGTTTGTTTTCTTCTTTGTACGCGCTCCACTCTCCGCTCCTCCATGTTCTTGTTCCAAATAACTTTTTAAGAAGAAAAAAAGATACTTCATTATATTATGTTATGATGGTATAGTAATGCTAAATGAGAAAAAAGAATGTCATTAGGCTCAGGCCAAGAAGAGGAGAAAAACATCGACAACGGAAGAAATAACGGGAAAAGTGAACAACTTTTTTGTCGGCACCTCGTTCCTCAGTTTTATCGATATGAAATTATCCTTCAGGGGATGAATATTCTTTTCTCTTATTATTATTATTGGCTTGTTAAGCATAAAAAAGACACATTAATTTATTTGTCATGACGGCTGATATACAAAGGTCACATATTATTTATAATTATAGCTGGTACATTAGAATCAAGGTTATAAACGATAAAAAATGTGATGCCAGGGAGTAAAATATTTAGTAATGCTGTCATGTAATACTTAACTACTTGTAATTGATTTGGAACTACATACAATGAACGACCAAAAATATTAGCGTTTAGTAAAGGAGTGGCCTAAATATTAATATACATAGACTAAACGTACAAATTAGAGTTGTCAGCATATTTTGATGCTGGGCTTTCTTTAGTTTCAATCTCAGTCATACTTTTGACGATATTCAAAGAAAGTTAAAAGCTAAAATGTAGCCCTATTTTGTTCACATAATGAATTCGACGAATAAACTAACAAAAAGTTTCATGTCAGATTGAATGCTGAATTGAAGTCCGAAAGGTTATCAAGTTACGTTCAATGAAGCATTTCGTAGTGTGTAGCATATTTTGTCACAAATATAAAGAATATAAGGAAAGCATTAATCATATTTTATTATGTCAAAATCACCTGTCAACAGGGCAGGGACCTAAACTCTACGCAAATCTTTTGCTACTGTTTTCTGCTATTGTTTTTTTATTCAGTAAAGTTAATTAGCTAGAAAGTATAAGTATTTATAACTGCATAATAAATTACTTTTACGAGCACACTTTTGTAAGTTTGGTGAAAGCACATTTGACATTTTCAACAAGTTTTCAAGTTCATTTATCTATTGAATTCTCCTAGAGCTATACAACTTTGACATCAGGCATGAAATGCGTTACGCAACGACAATGCAAGGAAAAGTTGCGTAAAGTTAAAAAAAATAGGATTGCCTGTGCAAATCCATAGGTCTTTTTTTCGTACGTATAATTAATTGAATTGACACAGTAATGAATAATGGCCTATAGGAATGGCCGTTGTTCTGTTTGATGTAGCAAAAATAATAGCAGAATAATTAATTATCTGCAACAAATTAGTTATAATTTTCCCTACTTAATTAACCCTTGTTGTTTGACTCACTCACAGTTGACTTGCCTGCCCTCATCTCATCCTCTCATTTGATCTATATCACTTTCTTTTCTGTGGAGTTTCCCAGAACAACATATATGCACATGCACACATCTCCATCAATATAAAAAAACAGCTACAGTTATTTTTTTACTTCAGTACTATACACAGTCACATTCCGTCTAGCAAGCTATACAAAGTCTAATAACCATAATTAGTGCTCCATTACCAGCTTTCATACGTCTCATCATATTATTATCAACTGTAATACAGTTACTGTATACACAATACACATCATCGCATCAACAAAAAGTGACAAGACAAGCATCAAAATAAACGTGCTTCCAACATTATCCTCATTGTCATCCTTTACCAAACATTTCCTCTTTGCGTCACCACGAACACACTGTACATTTTTCATTTCATTAATACCGTCACCCATGATCTCCTTTTCCTCTTTTTGTCTATACTACTTTCTCTTACTCATCCGAGCCACTTATCCTTCATCCAACCATTTCATATCATAAACAAGCATGCATGTATTTATACTACTAGCCATGATGATTTTCACGACATATGTCGATGTGACGTACGTTTTGATAGAAGGTTTTGCCTTCTTCACCAGCTAACGGCACCACCATCGTTTTTCTTTGCAAAAATTCACATTTAAAGGGATAAATGACACGTCTCATTCTATACAAATCGAGTCTACTAACGCAACCATAAATAAATAAATTAACAAACAAAGTGATAAAAATAACAACATTAAGCAAAATTATTTCTATTGTATTAGTACTTATTATTTGCACTGTCATTATTCTTATTTTTCCGTTGTCCAAAAACTCTGAGAGCATCTTTAACAGAAGCCAACCCTTATCTTTCTTTCCTCTTTCCAGCAAAAATAATTTATTTTTGCTGGAAATCCTACACCATGCCGGCCGCTGTCAAACATCAAAGTTGTTTTGTCTCAGTCACACTGAAAGCAAAGAAAAAGAGCAATTAACATACTTAAAAATATGCCTCTAGTAACCTTATTATGGCTAAACTGACTTCAAACAAAAGAAAATTGTAGGATCATAATAATATTATCGCCTGGCACTACGCACACAGAAGCATCAAAAAAATTTTTTCGTATGGAATGGTATGATTTAAAGCAAATGCAATGCAGTTCAAAGACAAGATGACAGACATGGAGAGAGAGAGAGAGAGAGATACAAGTATACTGTCATCTTCTGTCAAACAAAGCTCATTATATTCGGCTGAAATGGGAAATCCTGCTCTCTCACATTTATGTCAAGCTTGTGATCACCGTACTACTTCTCCTTAAAGAGTGGATATCTGTATAATAATAAATATGTAAGTATCATTACATCATTACAACTCTCTCAAATCCGTCTCTTTGTGCACTCCACACTATTGACTATGTCACATGGTGGATATATATTGTGATGGTATGGTGTAGAAAAAGGGAACAAAAAGTACTTCTCGTTTTTTTTCATACTCCTTTTGTCTGTGAGAAGGACTAGTAGTTTTGTTCCTACGAGAAAAAAAAATGAAAAGAGGTTTGCATTTGCAACTTTATTTTTGCTTTTTCCTTTCTGCTCACAAAAGCATTCTTCCAACATACGGTGAATTAGGTATGTATACAAGGAACAAAGGAATTATATGAGAAGCTACTACTGCTACTTGCCTACTTTTTTTTCTTAACTCTTCGAGAAAATTTGCATTGGGGAACCGAAACATATATATAGGACAGCCGGGGAGAATATGGAATGAATATGATTATTTTTATGATATTGTGTCAGTTGTTTGTTAGGATGCTAGTGGTTGATGATGAGATCTTTTAACTGTTTGGCTATATGTGTGTATACCTTCTTCAGAAAAATCAGTATATTTCATATCAATATGAAAAAAGTCTAAGTTTGTGGTGGTTTTTTAAAAATAAAGTATTTTTTGCCTTGGGGAAAGGAAAAAAGATAGCGATCGTAAGAATACACATAAAAGTTAAGGTGCATTTAGTTTTGCATTTTTCGGGGGTATATATATTTTTATGAAGTACAATCCCACCTTTCACTCTCACCTTAACTTGACTAAGGCTTTTGACGTGACCGAGGTCTGGGTGGGAGGAGGTACACGCATTTAACTACGTGGGAGATAACACACGTCATCTTTCCCCATTTCTTTCCCGGAGATAAGCTCTAAGGGAAAACTGACTGGTTTATCGAGAGAATAGGATAAATTCCGGTAGAAAAATCATCTTTTGGCCTATGGTCTGGCCCGGCTTGGTATACTTGCTCTGCGTGACTGCTTGAATGTAGTTTGACTATTTTTTTGCCGGAATCAAAAGAAGTGGTGGTGGTGGAGGAGTGAACTCTTCAGGGCTAAATGTTTTCTACCTGTAAAGTCAGTAAGAAAGAAAGAAAAAATGAATGAACTTCAACGTGTGGTTGTGTACACACACAACTAAAACTGAAAACCATTCTCTCTGATTGTGATCTTATTTCTTCTTTTACTTGTGCTCTTGTGGTGTGTCGGCTGGGCTGGTGTGATGATGGGACATAAATATATATTTTTTCTTTTTTTTTGTCTGCATGTACTAGATGTGCATATCATATCATCATTTTGGAATAGTCGACTATGTCTTGAGTAGTGTGGTTCTTGTGAGAACTCAACACCTGAGCTGAAGAAAAGGAAGAAGAGACAGAAAGAGACACCAACCAATCGTATTACAATAGCCATAAAAATATTATTTAGGCATGCACGTGTGATCTTTCTCTGTAAAGTCTACTTGATAGTATTTCCATGAGCTTTCACTGTCATCTTTCTTTCTTTTCAGTATACCAACTGGTTTTTAATTTTTGGGACATATTATTCAATCGTCTATTTTTCTCACTGACACAACATGAACAAATTATTTATTATTTATCGAGTTGGAAAATATTGTTTAGTTTACAAAATTTGCATTGTTTTTTTTTTGTAGACAAAAAGTATACTAATCATTTGAAAAAGCAATATTATTAATTATTATGATGTATGTAAGCTTGGATTTGCAATGTGAACAAATGACAAGTAGAATACATGCCTGAATGCATGATAGACACAGTTCCATCCAGGTAAAGCTTGCTGTTGTCAATAAAATAATTTATGTAAACATTTATACAACCGTTAGTAAAATTTTCTAGAAATAACATATTGGTATATATGCAATCTCTCGTTTTTGTGTTACCGACATGAATAGTCGCAGGTGACCCCGATTATATTTCACTTTCTTTCAAGTCAGGCCTGCAACCACATATCGCAATGACAAAAATTCAACTCCAGATATTAGTTTGAATTATGGTTGCATGCCAAATTTAAAAAAAAACTTGTGATGGTTATCATTTTCAGAATGCATGTTCTTCTTAAATGGTCTGTAAAAACTTTGAATAAAAAAGGGGTACCGGTACCACTGAATCGATTTTATTTTGTTGCAAAATTGGGAAACAATGAGAATCTCATTTTACAAAGCTGGTACTATGTACTGTTGAGATCGCTGTATTGAATGGTGAACGAATATGATGATGATGGTGGGGGTTGAAAACAAGGATAAGTGGATGCTTTTGATGACGATGATGACGAAAGTGCAAATTCAGCGTATATTGTTCATGGTCGTATATTATGTAGCAGGAGAGAAATGAACGATATAAGTTTTTTTTGTACTTGTGTCAATATTTAGCATGCAGCAAAACTGCAATATTATTAGGTACGTGGAAACATAAGTGTATTCATACGTTTGACGAATAACAAAAAGTATAATAATTTGCATCAGCTTTTTTAAACACACGTCGCATCATCGTCGTACTCCAGCCTTTTTTTAGAATTTGTGTAGCTTTTGCTCTAGGTGACTGCTGAAGGGAGCAGATATTAAGAAAAATGTCGCATTTCGAATGAGTGTGACATGAGATGACTTGACATAAATGCAAATACAGCTAGCTTGAAACAGAGAACAGTTTTGGAATTTGCTATTTTGTTTCTTAAAATCTGTCTGCATAGGAATCACTAAAATAACAGAGATTTTACAGAGTTACAAATTTTGTTTTCCAAGACACAATGTGAAAGGACGTGTGTCGTAAAAAAAATATGATGAATGTATTGCGAAAGAGTAAACAATGTGTAACATTATTCTAAAAGATATAGTAAAATATAAAAGCGAGCAGGTTGACTGCTGACTTTTGTTCATTGTTTACGAAAATATGTATATATTGATAATCATTCTATGATGGCTTATAAAGTTGTTTCTTACATACTTTACGTTTACATATTACACTATACATGTAATATCTTTTGTATGTTTCAGGAAGACCAACAACTATTCGGACTAACATATATATTCGTTCAATGGGACCTATTTCTGAGCTAGACATGGTAAGGAACTATGAAACTTAAAATTATTTGAAAAAATTACAAGGAAAAAATCTGTATTAAAAGATGTTGGTGCTGTCGCAAGATAGACAGACAGGATGTTTTTTACCTTGCTTTATAGTAGTAAGTATCTCTGTATATGTATCATATACATCCATTTCATAAAGAAGCTAATAATAACTCTTGGACAAGAATTTGTAAAGCTTGAAGTCTGAAGGCTGCTACAAGGAAAATTATGATATGATCTGTTGACTGCCTATCATCTTATAAAAGCTTGTACCTTATTTACCTGTTTTTATTATTAAACCTTTTCCTTATAACTATGTAACAATTTTTTTGGCCTTAAGCAAGCCAACTTTTTATTATATATAATAGTCTGGCCTAAATATTTAGAAGGGCAGGGAAAATAACAGTAATTTGACTTTTCGGTACTGGTGGTAAAAAAGGGAATAATCGTCTCGTAGTCTCATCACAACAGTCTATTGTCTCGTTGCTAAAAAATACAAACTTTGAAACAAGGTTGCAGCAGCATCTTCATTTTTATTAATATTTCTTTCATAATATATTTTTGTGGAGGCTGTACCACCTACTTTAACTTTTTTTATCGTATCATCTCCAAAGATCAATAATTAATTTTCTCTCTTTTCATCGTCCTTCTTTTAATAACTGCAGCAGCAGCAGCACGACCAGTTCCACAAACAATGTTCCAACCTACACCAACATAATATCCACATAATATTTATCTACTTTACTTGCACCACAAACACTAAAAATCATCTCTTTGGGGTTTTCCTTTTTCTGTTTACCTCACCTTTCCTTTCATCCACCAAGTATGTATGAATAAAACACACACACACTGTATTTCAACTTTTCTGTCTGTCTGCCACATAAAAAAAATCCCTCGAGGGTAATTAGTATAAAAGCGCATTCAAACATATGCAGTCAACAGTCTAGTTACTACGAAGGATGTCACCACATCTTCTATAACAGAACATCAATGACAAATCACCTATCGGGCAGGGCAGGACAAAGTAATAAAGTTTGAAAAATACCTCAAATTGCCCCTCGGCGGTTGACATGCCACGTCATCCATTTTTCACTTATTTTTACTCAAAAAAAATATGAGACTTGCTCTACATTATTTTCTAGTTGAAACATGCTAGTCTAAAAATTCACAAAAAAATCGTCGATGCTCTTATTAGGACACCTGGGATGAATCGAAATGAGACTAATGTGGTCTTTTTGCAGTTAAAAAAATCAATTTCGATTTTTTTAAACTTTTAAAATTCTGAGTATGTAACAATACATTTATGCACCTAATTTGATATGATGCAGTGTTTATAATACTTCAAGTCTTCAAAGCATACTACTCTATATTGTTGACCTTTTCCTATATTAAATTTATTTTTAGCATTCAAACAACAGCCTGGATTTTTTTCCATGGAAACTTGAAGCATATAATGTCTATCAAATATCTGGACACAAAGTCATTTCTGTGTTGTTGTTTTTTGTGTAGGACTACTCTATGGACTGCTACTTTCGCCAAAGTTGGAGAGACGGGAGGCTGAAATTCCGAGGTCCAGTAGAGAATCTGAGTCTGAGCATCAAAATGTTGGAAAGATTGTGGCGACCGGACACTTACTTTCACAACGGGAAAAACTCGTACGTCCACACCATTACACTTCCTAACAAGCTGCTCAGGATCAACCAAGAAGGGGATATACTTTACTCAATGAGGTGGGTAGGTATAGACAGAAAAGGACCCAACAAAAAAGTATTTATAATGCCATGGCATGTTCCCATCTGATGTTTCCTTATGTAATGCAAATAAAGTCGGTGAAAGCGAAATAAGTATTTAGGAAGCTAAAGACGACGAAGGTATTTCAAACTGTGTACCCCATCTTGCTTCCTCTGACCTTGGAGATGAAAATCACAGAACTTTGAATTCTTGGAAAATGGATCCCCATTCAACACACGCACATACCGACCGATCTTCTTTTTTTTGTAGCGAAATTGGTGCACTTGTGTTTAAGTTGTTTACGGACAGACAAACATAACAAATGATTTAGTTTGCTTTCATCTTTGTAGTAAAATCCCTTTGCTGCCCACTAGTAAAGTAAATACCTAACCAACCGAGATCAAAAGTCAAAGATCATGTTTACTATTTGTCTCATCATCATAGCCTTCATGATCATCTTGAAAGGAAATGCTGTGGAAGAACTCGTAAACGTCAAGAGTCACAGATTTTTTTCTCCAATTTCTTCCTTCTCTTTTGCCAATTTTGCTTTGATGAACTATTTTCTTCATCATTGGATTTCTGTTACAAACGAAGCAAACAAAGAAGAAAAAACACGTTTGTTTATATTGATGCCTCTCTGTTTGGCAAAGCCTTAGATTTTTATTTGAGATGTTTACAATAAAACTGTATGTAGCGATAGCGAATCTATTCATCTTTATCTTGCTATAATTTCAGATAAAAAAATGATGTGCATCATCTGGTTGCTGAAACTTAATCAAAAATCAATTGATGAGAACAATGATTACTGTTGTAGATTAAATAACTAAATAATCCGGATTAAATTACAGCACAATATGAAACGACTTAAACTACTGTGACACTATAAACAGCAGCAGTAAAAACAGATTGAATTATATTTTTTAAACGTTTCTTTGTTTCCTTTAGATTAACTATCAAAGCCAAGTG
Source organism: Entomobrya nivalis (assembly GCA_034695485.1). NCBI lineage: Eukaryota > Metazoa > Arthropoda > Collembola > Entomobryomorpha > Entomobryidae > Entomobrya > Entomobrya nivalis. Next base: position 18,141 of record JAQFZH010001516.1, read on the forward strand.
TCCCATGTGTCTGAGGAACTTTCCGATGGATACTCAGTCATGTCCTCTCGTCATTGGCAGTTGTAAGTGGAAACATAAAACTTAATGACATATCAAAATTCCAGTTTCTATTTATCTTAATTTTCAATTGATTTACTCCTTTTAGTTTGAAATATAATTCCACGATAATACTTTTAAAGCAAGATAGTTGATAGTTGACTTAATTTTGATGTATAAGATCATTGAGTGAACGTGCAAAAAGGGATGCATTTATTATAAATTGTTGATAAAAAAGAGTAAAATTGTGTAGAATTTAATGATATGACATATTTAACAGCAGAAGAAGTTGTACTGTCATTTTGTTCTCGTTTCTGATCTATTGACACCCTTCCATGTCATTATGAGTACGTAATAATGTTGAACTGTTTGAAAGTTCGCCATCTCTTCTCATCCTAGTAAGTAGCACACACACGTCACATACATGTACACATGTAAATCGTACTTTGAACTAAAGGAGGAATGAATGGGTTGGTTTAGTGAAATTTGCTATTGGATCCGATCCCGATCCTTATGTTTTTGTGTGTTTTTCTGTCTGTACTTCTCTGTCATTTTCCTTCTTGTTACATTTGTTCCAGATGCGTACACCTCAAAGCACATTGTATACGCATGGGACAACTCCCACGACAGCGTAAGTTTTGTCCCAGGCATGGCGCTCTCCCAGTTCGACCTCATTAGCCATTCCTATCGAAATCTGACATTACACCGCAAAGAAGGTAAGTAACCAAAAGTAAGCAAACAAACAGACAGGCAAACAAGAATAAAGAGGAAGTGCAGTTACATATATCCATGTAATTGGAAAATGGAGCATGTTAGGTTGTCTGTTTTGAAGGTGATAGCGAAGATGATGATGATGATGATACGATGATAGGGCAATGTCATTACTTGTGTCAGTCTTTTTTAGCTTCCAAACGGAAAACCACATGACATGCATAATCTCCAGTGAAAACGAGTGTCAGTTGCACTTTTGACGTTGCATTTTGGGTTTTTGTTTTTTATGTCTTTTTGTATTTCTTCCTTTACACGTTTACAGTTCGAGGGGACTACTCTGTGCTGCAAGTGAACTTTAATATGACGCGACACGCAGGCTATTTCCTTATTCAAGTGTATCTCCCATGTAGCTTGATTGTGGTGCTGAGCTGGGTAAGCTTCTGGATAAATCGGGAGGCAACTAGTGATCGGGTTGGGCTCGGAATCACTGCCGTTCTCACTCTCTCAACAATCAGCCTTGACAGCAGAACAGATTTGCCAAAGGTCCACTACGCAACAGCGCTCGACTGGTTTCTTCTCATGAGCTTTACCTACTGCATGGCCACGCTTTTGGAGTTTGCCGGAGTTCACTACTTCACTAAAGTGAGGCATTATACTTTAAAGCAGTTATGTTATGCATGTATTGCAGTAAACTAATTTAATATACTTATTTTTTTAAAGATTGGCTTTGGGGAAACTATTGTTGGGGAGGAAGACGAGGATTGGGAGGAACTAGGCGATGATATTCCACCGGCTCCTGAATGGCCTGCCCCATCCAGTTCACGAACTCCATCTCAACAGATTAATTGCTCAGCCGTTTATAACATCCGACCAGAAAGGGAAATGGTAAGTCTACCAGTAAACTTGTAATTAACTATTAAGCAGGTTGAAAACTAACTGCTTTGTTTATTTTTATTTTATTTTTTTTGCTTAGGAGGCTCAATATGGTTGGCCACACACTCCTTCCTTTGAGCCAACACCATCCAAATCCGTTGCAAGCAAGGAAACTCAAACGGAACAGAAAATGTCGTTTTGTCGTCAGTTTCTCAAGTGCGTTGTGGCTGATGATGATTTTCGACGTGAGAGACAGCGCGCAGCCGCCTTGGAAGGCTCCACAAATAGTGTCTCCAAAATTGACAAAATCTCTCGAATCCTTTTCCCTGTTTCTTTTATGATTCTCAATATTATCTACTGGATCATCTACACTCATCGGAGTGACGAGTGTCCTAAACAACGCAATCTTCTTACTCATAAGAACTGAAACGGAAACTAATATCTTTAATTACAGAGCAAAACAAACTATTGACTATGTTCATTATATTATTGTTAAAATCAAAGTCATTCTCAAATCTCATCTCAACAAAGTACATGTTTGCAAATTGTATTGTATGCATTTTGTTGTCAAAAAATAAGTAAGAATGCAAAATGGTCTCAAATCAAAATCAATCAAACAAACGTTTACTGTGTGTATATAAGGGTAGCTATAGAGAGTTAAAATGAAATTGTGGTACTATTGTTATAACTATCATCTACACAAAATTATACGTAAAAAAATTTCATGTACATTGCTTATGTAAAAATGAATGTATGATACACATATATTTACTTAAGTAATTTGTGCAACAAAAAACTATGTATACAAATTGTAAATTGCGAACATGCATACATGGTTAGGTTACATATATCTGTGAATTAAAGTAAATGGTTTTATATTAAAATCTTGATTTGGGTTATTAAAAAATTTCTTTATTGCATAATGTATGTAAATCATGTAAGGAACAGAGTCTCATATCCTTAACTTGTCACTGTTAGGGCTTCACGGTTTCGGTTACGTCGGTTTATAACCGGTTATTTTTCGGTTATTAGAACGGTTTCGGTTACGGTTA
>JAQFZH010001517.1:0-20769 GCA_034695485.1 Entomobrya nivalis
TCCAAAGCAAAGTCTTCAGAATTTGGAAGTCGAAACTTTGGACGACCCTCAACCGGAAATGGTTTCCTGGGTTATCAATCTGTTTGTATTTTTGATATCAGCACACTTGCGTGATTTTAAAATGCCCTTACTTGTCCCATTTGGTTGGGCCAAACAAAAGATATGGACTCCAAAGCAAAGTCTTCAGAATTTGGAAGTCGAAACTTTGGACGACCCTCAACCGGAAATGGTTTCCTGGGTTATCACTCTGTTTCTATTTTTGATATCAGCACACTTGCGTGATTTTAAAATGCCCTTACTTGTCCCATTTGGTTGGGCTAAAGAAAACTGTATTCAAGTTCGTCACATTAGTGTATATCAAAAAACATTTAATTGTTAAAATTATTCGATTTACGCTATGCTATTTATTGGGATCAAATTCACGAAATTCAGTGGAAGATATGAGTTTTAAATGAAGCGAAGTAAATCAAAATTCTGGTCCTCATTACTGTACAAAAAAGTCAGAAGTTTTTATTAAAGATCCAAGTAATTAAAAACAGTCGTATTTGGCTTTTCTCGATGTCATGTAATGTCAAGTATTCTCATTTTATTTATTTTTAGTGTGGATATTGGGCTTACTTGCTAATTACATAAGTTCTAACGTCTATATATAGTTTCTTGGATTTTCTAAATATCTTTAAAACAACTAAATTAATAACAAACTTAAAAAGTATGCTTTGATATAAATATTTGGAACTTAATATAATTCTATACATACGAAATTCAAAGGGCACTATTACACTTAAAAATTAGTTTGTGGTACTCTTCTTTTCTCTTTCATCTCTCTCTCTCTTTTCTTTCTTCTCTTTTTCTTCTTTTTCTTTTTTCTTCCTTTCCCTTTCTTCTAAAAAAATTCTTTGTGCCATAACAGCTTTTTGGGCATCGATGTTAACTAAATGTTTCAACAACTCATCATTATCACCGGCTTGATCTAAAATATTGCAACCTTCTTCAGTAGTAGTCAAAATTTCGCGTACGATTTCCATTCGTTCTGTTTCCATGCATTTTGGTGTCCTGATATTTGAAACTTTTCCAGCAATTATATCTTTTGCTGCTGACATGACATATATGCCACAACTGACGTGATCTCTTTGCTGAGGCATATCTTCCAGGAACCTAATTTCCCAAGCACTGGCAGCAGCTTCATTCATAAAAAAGTCAGGCAATACGTGCTTTCGTATTAAATCTCTGTCGTGCTGTAATATACCAGGCTGTGATTTTTCCCTTTCCGTTTGAAATGAATCATATACTGTGCAAACTAAAGTTTGCCGGTCCAGTTCTAACAAAACATAATGGTTATCTGCTAGCAATGGATGAATATGCTTTTCTTGATTTTGAATATCGAATAGCACAAGAGTATCATCCCATGGTATCTCGCTTTGTCGAGCATGAACCCAGTCATTTTCCTCACGATTGTTTAAGTACACGTACATGGAAGGTGTTATTGTAATATTTTCGTTATTAAGCCTTGTCTTGTTTTTTAAATAGTGGCAATAGAAATCAATAACTTCAGTCTCAAGCCATTCATTCGAACTGGCAAGGTTTAATATTTGTCTTGAATTGAGTGTAATACCATTGCACTGAGCCAGTTTAGTCGCAACAAAGCTGTATCCATCTCCACGTGTTTTTGGGGAAATTTGGTCTATGTGCTTGACATGACCTGGCATAGACAACTCAGGAACATTTGATGCATTGAGTTGAACTGGACTTTTGTCCGTAAGCTCTTGTCCGTTATTTGTTAATCTAGAGACTGGTTCATCCGACAATGGTCCGAGTACCTTCTCACAGTACTTAAACATATCGTCTGTTTCAACTAGTACTTCTAAATACTTTTCCATTTCCTCGTCGATTCTGTCCACAACTACAAATAAAAATAATTATATTTATTTAAATAATAATTTTATAATAATAATAATTTTTTATTTATTTATTTATTTATAATATTTTTTAAATTTTAAACCTAAATTTAAATCAATATAAATTTTACCCCCATTTGTTTTATTCTTTTCCATTATAAATAAGCTTCCATGAAACATTTCGGAACGCTTCGTGTTGTTTTCGAGTTCCTTGCGTTTTTTCATTTGCTCACGATGTTTCATGAGGGCTCTTTGAAGCTCTCCATCGTTTGAAGAAACATAGGGGCCGGTCTTTGGTTCAACAGGTTTAGCAGTCGATGCGTTTTTAATAACATCGCTGTAAATTGCTTCCATGTCAAAAGGTAATGTTGTAATCTTGTCCTGTAAAGGGATGACCTTCGTTGTTTGTCTAGGCATGGTTTTATCTGCTCCGTTGCAATTTTCCAATTCATCGAAATTTGAGGACACAAAGTTTCTAGATTCTTCAGATAAATCATCACACTGTGTTGTTAAGTTTCCAGGTGTATGCCGCACTTTTTTATTCATATACTTCAGGGTTCGCTTTGCTTGTTTTCTTCGGAACCATACTTCCGGTCGATCCTCTTCTGGAATGTTAAAGTGTTTACATTTCCGCTTAGATTTTTTATTTTTACTGCACGCAACCGTTGAAAGTACTTCCATTGTGCGACCAACGTGGAAATCATAGATATGACGAAGAAAGATATTAAGAGAATGTCTATCGTGGTTAATAAAAACGTTTTTCACAAAATTAAATTGAGATTCTACTGGACTATTGCTGTATCGCTCCTCCCCAGATCGGTTAGTGCAGTACAACATCATACTACAAAAAAATGGTGCGTACTGAATGTAATACTTTTCAATCAAATCTACCACGACAGGATGAAATGTTTCACTTTCACTGTCAACATTAGATGATACGTCACATTCAAGTACCTTTTGTCGTATAGCTTTGAACAGATGATAAAATCTCGATCGCTCTCGCAACTCAAAATGTTCTGTACTTGGAAAGATAGATTCAAAATCGAACTCTTGATTTCTCGAATCCATTAAATCCTCTTGTCTTTCTTCCATACCATTATCCCTTTTGAAGAAAGATACGTTTTTTGCCAATTTTTCATCGGACAAATTTTCAGAACAAAACGTTTCACAGAACGCATAGCATGACCGAGCAAATCCGATAAGGTCACGTGAAGATAATATTTTGGCAAAGCTGTGGACTGCTAATTGCTTTATGTCAATCGATCCTTCAGGTATTTTTACTTTCTTCGGCTTTACATGCTTTGCAAGCAACCTCACGTATGACTTTAAAATATGAGAGTTGCACACGAAAATAATGCTTCGATCCTTCTCCAACACATCTGTTCTTAGCAAAATTGAGTACGAATCTCGAATATAGTCTTTCATGGTTTGTGTGTTAATTCCATTGCACAATGCAGTCATAGTGGCAAAACTAAAATCGCACACAGCGACAGAAACAAGTGGTTTGTTAAACGAAGGTTTGATTTTTTTAATATCCCTTTTCACTAAATGGAAAAGCCGAGCAATGTCAACCGCTTTTCCACTCTGAGATATCATGGAAGCCAATGGAAAGGTATGTCCCTCGTTTGTTCGGATATAGGCCAAATAATAAAGCATTTGTTTGCCAAGTTTATCCAACACTACGGAACCGGTAGCATCGAAATTCATGACTAAGTCAGTTTCAGAATGGCAGTTCAAAAGAAGTTTTAGCGACGACTCCGTGTACATTTTTACATTGATTTCATTTTCCCGAAAACACTTTTCTTGAATAAATCCGCGCACTATTTCTCCTCTTTCTTGTTGTTCACTTTCACTGCAGAGAAGTATGATGTCTTCAAACACGTCAGGGCTTCCGGCAAGAGAATGTTTTGACTCATGTCGCAGTTTCTGCAAAACTTTGATCGACATTTGTATATTATTGTTGTGAAGAAATCTTAACAAAGTATTTTTATTTTTGTTTCTCAGGTAAACTCCACCAGCTTTCTCATGCAATAATGTTTTCGCTAATGCTTCTCGCTTTTCCCCCTCAAGTCTTCTACCCGTTGGCGCAGTTTGCAGAAGCTGGAAGGCTCCTTCTGCTTGTACTTGACAAACCAAGCTTTTTCCTTTGACTGGCTCATGGTGAATGTTAATCGTAAATGTCATATCACACCGGCAGTGTCCTTTTAGAACACAAAACATGTATGGACCATCTGGGTCATTATACTGCGGCGCTCTTTCTGCATTGAAGCTGCACACCTTTTGGATTTCATTCATGCAGTCACTTATTGTGTTAGCCCATTTTCCTTTTCTAAACTTTTTGGAATCAAAATCATATATATCTTGTAGATTTTGCCATGGCACTTCAAATGTAAATTTTTCCGGCGGAACATAGCTAAGGACTTTGTCTGAAATATTCAACGCCCTAGCTATCTTCAATAACTTCTGCATATCCTCCGATTGGATTTCATCACGAGTTTTTACTTGATTTGAACGTTGACTTGCTTCTTCTGCATTCTGTAGATCTTTCAAATCTTCACCCGCAGTTTTTGATGACGGAAAGCTCTCTATATCATCATAATCATCGATATTGTAAACAACATCATCCACTACGCATTCATCTAATGAAAATACTTGGGATGCACAGACATCTTTTTGTAAAGGCACATCTATTTGCAATGGACTTGGGGAATCTGTAGTATTCGCAATAGTCTCATTAAGCTTGCTTCTTTCACCTGTTAATACGAAAATAATTATTATACAAAATGTATCAAACACAGTCTGCATAATAATAAATAATGTTAACATCTATAATAATAAAAAAATTGTATTATTTACATGCGTCTTGAGTTTCTACTCCAAATCCTTCGTCAGCTAAAGTATTAACTTTAGGTATTGACTTTTCATTGTTCAACAATACCGTCTTTGTTTTTACCTCCCTTTCCTGAGGAATGTTAAGGTTAAGCCATCGTTTATCTATAATAAAAAAAATTTGTAAATAAATTTTTTAATTATAGAACAGATTATGAACATAAATTTTAAAATTTACCACAATCACAGCAGTTTTGGAGATGTTTGATCTCCATTTTTTTTGCTCGCTCCCCGACTTTCAAGACTTCTCCAAGCCTACTTGTTCTTCGTTTGCTAAAGAGCGAAGTGGCTTCAGCTGTGTAAACTGCAATGAGGTGTTCCGGCATTTTTATTTTTTGGAAAAACTGAACTGTCAGCTCTCTTGTTATTTGCAGCTCTTGCAGAGAAACTAATTTTTTCGAAAGTTTAAGTAAACTCTCTGGTTTTCGCGACTTCTCAAAGAACTTGATTTTGTCTTTCCAATAAGACGGTAGTCCCGAGTTCATTACGAAAAATTTCATTGCATGTTCACATTGAAGAAATTTAATGTCTTCCTTAAATATATTGAAATACCAATTATATTTATCTTGGTCACCATGTTGAACAACCCCAACGAAACCTAGCTTGTTCAGTAATGTATGATCTTTTGTCAATAATTCTGTCGTGGAAACATTGTCTGAGTAAATGTACAAAATGTTCCCAACGTTTGGGTCTTTTTTTGTTTCCACATTGCTCACGTTAGCGAAAGAGTTTTGCAAGATATCCGACGCTAGTTTGATTTTCTGAAGTTTCACGGTTCCATCTTCTCGTTGTTTATCTAGCGTTTTTTCTTCTTTAGTGCTAACTTCTGAAATATCAGAAGGCATAGGTTCGTCAATTACTGGTTCATATTCCCACTCAGGAGAATTCACTGCTTGTGACGTATTTATTAAACCTGTTTGGCCAGAAGGAAAAGTACGCACAGAAGTTCCGACGTCTTTATTTGGAATTGTCTCCGAGTTGGATAATGGAACGTGTAAATTTTTAGTTTGAAGTTGTTTGTTATCCTGAAGATTTTTGGTTAATCTCTCTAGTAAGGCTTGTGGAATTACTACAATCTTTTTGCCTTGCAGGAGTTGTGCAGACGTTTGTTGAAGCAAAGTTTCAGTAGTCTTAGATATTGGGTTTTCTATTGATACAAGTGTTTGTTCTCCCCTTGAATCGTCACTATGTTGGTGAGATATTTTCCTTTGAGAGACGTCTTTAGTCTTGGTTTCTTTAACGTTTTGTTTCGAAGAAAAATGTTCCCTTGCAAGCTGGACTAATAGCTTAAACTCAGAATCAGGGGTAAAGTTAATTTTCTGCGGCGTAGTTTGCAGCATTGGCTGAAAATGATTGCCCCTTTTAATTATAAAAACAGGAGCATGATATCCTGAAGTAGAATTTCTCATGTCATATACTCTTGGGGCGCGGATTTCGTTTGTGCTTAATGTGAAAACCACTATCTGTCTTGAAATTATTCTCGATAGAAGCAAGAACGTTTCATTATTTCCCCACGAAATTCTACCGTCGACAGAAGATATTTTTTGTTTTAAGATTTTGATATCTGAAGAACTATATTTCATCTCTTCAAAACATGCTGTGTAAAAAATTTCATGTTGCATGAAATCAGTAGTAACGCATCGTCGTAATGCGTATGCTAAGTTCTCGCTACCTGTTAATGCAATTGAAGCAGAATTATATTGGCAAGAATTGTCCGCTGAACATTCGTAGGGAATGAAGGTTTTGAGAGATTGTGGCAGTTTGGCCATAAGCTGTTTGTCGACAGGTGGGACGCAAGGCATTTCAAGCAAATTGCCGTAAACGTCGGAGTCTAACCGTTTTTGTAAGTTTGCTTTGGCCTGAATGTGTTTTGAAAAGATATGTAGACATCGTGGCAAATTGTAGTCTACACAAAAATTGCACTTTGAATAAAACACGTCGATTTCCGGGAAACTAAACAACGGGTTGCATGAAACGGACTGAGGTGGAAAATGCTCCTGATATGTTAGTGACGTCTTTGGCTTATAATCCTGCAATGGGAATGGCCATTGCAACCTCAAGGAAACTAAATCCATGAAAACAGGGTGACACTGCCATTCGTAAACACACAAGTTCAATGCCCTCAAGTTTGTACGGCAACGTGGCCCAAATATGTAGGACATGTTATTGGGTGGACAGGATCCAATATGAAGTATGATGTTTCTATCCAAAAATTTCCCAATATAACTACAAACACTAGGATTTGGATATTCGTTATCGTTGAGTATGTTTTCAAACACTTTCACGTATAACTGGTTTTTTTCTTTCCAACTTATTGAATCGATTGCCAATTCGCAAATAGTTCCCAATTTTAGAAGTGGGGCGTACCTGGAGCTTCCATATAACAGGATTGAAGTTGCGTGGAATATATTTTGAAAGCTACGGTACTCGTTGTCGTACCCGACAAAGAATGCATTTTGTAAGTTCTCATTCAAATGAGCGCCATTCCCAGGTTGACATTTTCCTTGGTTTTTAGGAAAACACAATTGTTGTTGTCTTATTTTGTTTCGAAAATTCCAGATGGACGAATAAAACGAATCACTGCATGATGGCGTAAGGCACAACCGCAAAGCAGAAACAAGTACTATCACATCTGGAGAAGACGCCAGCAGCTCATCCAGAAGTTGTTTTTGTGAAATTATTTCTTTCTGAAATTTCATAAATGTCTTATTAATACATTTGAACACTAACTGTTTTGTTTACTTATTTATGAATTGATGTTACCTCAAGCTTTAATAAGCTGTCAGAAAAAGGGCACAATAAAACCGCAGCGCTTCTAGAGAGACGACTTGTACCCCTCCCAACGTTTTGGATGAGGTCGGGATCCTGAAGGCTTCCCGTTAACTCTGAGCGTGTATCATCACAAAGTTTCTCTTTAATCAGTTGACGAAATTTTTCTTTCGCTTGTGGTACATCATGGTCGTCGAAAAACTTTTCCAGTGTAGAACCGTAATCTTCTTGGCTAATTTTCTGTATGAAGTAAAAGCATTACTATAGATTATTTGTGCAGTGACAAAAGGAATTTACATTTTTACGTTTCAAGTCTTACCGTTGTGGTATGTCGCAATCCCAAATATTTTGTTCCACCGACATCTTTGGTTTTCTGATAAATTTTATAAAGGGGTTCCAAAGCATCAAGAATGTGAGGTTGAGAATGCAAAGGTCGATCTCCACCTGAATTTCTGCCAATTTTTCTTTCATGTTCCGCCAACGTGCTTGCAAAACAATCAAGAGTAGTAGGTACATGCTCACGGTGCTTCTTTTTATGCCTTTGGCGTTCCATTTTTGGTTTCCTAATTTACTGAAGTTCAAAGATATAACCAATTACATTCAAACAATTGTTTAAAAAATTATAACCAGAAGTTCAAAGTCGTATTTCAATTCTCACACCGCACAGTGAAATAATGTTTTACACGAAGAAAATACAGATTCTATACTTGTGAAGAATGAGTAATCCGAAATGGATCAGTAGCTAGTATCTCTCAATGTAAGCATATGTACAGCTGTAAATACTACTACATACACATTAGAGGTGCGCGTAATTCCGAAAAACAAAGATTGTCGGTAATTAATTTTTTTAGACGTTAAGTAAATGCATAATGTTTTGATGATGTACGCATAAATTAAGACCATCCATAACTTAACTCAGCTATTATTCCAAAATCGTTTGATTTTAACTTTGAATCGTTTAATATTTTACATGGGGCTTAAAACTATCGCTCACCTGTTTAAGGGCGGGACTTATTTCGTTCGCTCTGGCTTACTTGATTTTTCTTCTTGAAAAGCATGGTCAAAACTTGAAGAAAGAATACATTAGAATGCAAGGAGATCATTGTATTCGAATCGTTTCATTCAATTACCATGCAAAATATTTCAGAGCATTTTCATTCATCAGAAATCTTTGCCTAAGAATCCGGAGCTCTAGTAAACTGCAATTTTTTGGGAAGATTTTACAATTTGTTGGTTATTCATATTTTTGAGTCATAATAGTAAAAATATTTGTCGGAATATTTAAGTATTTGTCAATAGTTTTTAAAACAAGTTTCTAAAACTACGTCATCATGTTGCAAGAATTCTTCCAGATTCTTACAACAACCAAAACACCAACTGTGAACTCTGATACCCTTGTTTCAAAGTTTGTTTATCGATTTTTGTTGGGGTATCTGATTTGTTGCTTTCTTTTCGTTACTTTTTTGGCCAAGAACAATGGAAAAATGTATTGTTACACGGATGACGCAAGAAAAACCGCTCATGCAGCGGAGTACTGTTCCAGCCAAGGTAATAATTGTTTTTTAACTCTTACTGTTGGCGCATCAACTAAAATCAAGAACTTTTCATCCCAGGTGTGTTGTACTAATTTGTGACAAACCAGTATCGTTTTATCAGAAGCTGCATTTTTAATTCTCAACCTTAGATTTTATTTAGACTAAAGAGCGAATTTCTCATTAGTTTAGTTATTATTGACTAAGCGTCATAATCAACTGATTGTCACTGATGTAAATATATACTTAAACTTTAATCGTAATTAAACCACACCCGAAAATGATTGAGCAATTTCCCTGAGGTGTAACTAGTAATTGAAATTTGTGAAAAATCACTTGTGGAATGGTGAGCATACATTTAATTTAAATCTAACTAACGAATATTTGTTCACCAGGAATTTATTTGTATGCCGATCCTACTGAAGAAGAAGCAGCAAAGGTCAGACACAAGTCAATTTCACCTGGCGTTCATGGGACCCAACCAGCCACGAAAACACTTTTTCCTGGAATCAGGCCCCAACCTGACAAAGAACCTGAACGAATTTTCAATTTTTTCTACGTCAACTCACCAGTGTACTTTCTTTTGATGGCCAGCTCTTGCTACATTGGTAGACTCTTTTGGCGTAAATCACAGGGGCAACTGTTGACAGATATTATTGGAAATTTGAAACCAAAACGGACAGTAAGATCACCAGCAGAACGAAACCAACTTCAAGCTACTCAAGATATTGAAGAAGCCGCACTAATTCTGTTCGAGAGCATTGGCCAACATCGTTGGTTTTTGATCAAATATATTATTTCCGAAGGATTAAATTGTTTTACCCTGGCATTCCAATTGTTTTGTATTACTGTTATTGGTGGTGTTGATTTCTGGATACATGGGATTCGGATTTTTTACTACATTAATGTGCCTTACGCTGAATGGCCTCTTGAAGTAGCCAAAGAATTCCCAATGGTTGCTAAATGTGACATTAAGCAATACGGACGTGGAGGCAATGAAGACCTTTACAGTGGGCTTTGTTTCTTACATTTCAACAACGTTGTTCAACTTCTTTTTGCAATACATTGGCTACTTGATATTGTTCTTCTCGTCACGTGCTTGACATCAACGTACAAGCTTTATCGAAAACTCACCAACCCGGCCATTTGGGCTAATCAACTTTGCTCAGCGCTGTACCAAACTCCAACGTCGCCACTTTATCGATTCCTTGTAAGCCTCACACCAGGAACCTCATTTGTTGTCCAGTTACTAAGTAAGAACCTCTCTCCACACGTTGTTACCAGAATATTGTCCGATTTTCGAATGGAAATAAACGCTCGTGGTAACGAATATGCCGACAGGATGGCAGGTAACATGTAAAAACTAAAACAGAAGAATAGAAACACTTCTTTCCCAATTGTTGTACAGCAATATTGCCATGCACAAAATTAAATGTAACTAAATAGTCAGCATTTAGATTACACAAAAAAGGTTAGACAAGACAAATTAAAAAATACAATTAGGTTTATAGACAAAAAATTGAATGCGTGTAAAGTAAAATACAATAATTTAGAATGTGTACTTTGTTCAAGATATATGATGACTTTTTTCAATATTTTAGTCGTGTTAGCATACTACATTCAATAAGCTTTTACTAATTAATTATTTGTAATGTACACTAGAGGTGAGTACCATTGTAATGCACAAATATTTGAGGTATTGTATTATAGTATGAAAAGTCCGAAATGCAATGTACTAATGTAGTACGAAAATTAAATTAAATTACAAATAAACGATCTAAATGTACGTTTGAATTTTTATTGGTAATAAATGTTTTCATTTAAATATAAAACACTAAGCTCAATCTCATTTAATCAAATCAATATAAAATATCTGGTTATGTTGTTAATGTTAAATCTTATTCAAAAAATAATATTATAGTTTTAATATATTATAATGAAATAAAAGCATTATTTTTTAATTGAAGACCTTTTTGTTTTAGAAGATCTCTTATTATTTATCAACCCATTTTCTACGACTTAAATATGAGTTATATACGTTTAGTTCATTCCCACTTGTTAAACTTGTTCTCACAATACACAGCGATAAAAAACCATAAGCATTTATTACATGTAACGCTACCATTGAAGTAAGCTTGTGTCTCAAGTTACCCAAGTATCGTTCTTATTACTCTGGTATTTGGCCAATTTAAAATTCATTCTCTACAACAAGAACTACATTGTTAACAAAATATCTACCAAAAATTTGAGTTAGATAAAGACAAAAATGGAGGCCCCAATTGGTAAACTTGGAGTTTTAAACGATTGTGTTTTAAGAAATGGGCGTTTCGTTGAAGATAGCCACACTATCAAAAAGTCATCCCTTGACACCACTGCGAGTAATAATGATGAAAGCCTCGGTTTTGCACAAGGTAAACACAAGTAAATGTTCGGTAACATTATGTTTTCAATTAATTCCCATTCTACGTTTCAGAATTCAAAGAATTTTTGAGCAAACACAAGACTAAAAATTCTTCTAGCAACAGCAGCTGCACCAGCACGTCATCGTCTTCTGAAGATGACTCTGAGAGACCCAAGCCAGTTGTTTCAAACAGCACAGGTGTTTTTATATATATAAGTCTATGCATGATTTTTTTGCTTTGTCTGAATTCTAAGTTTTTGTTAAATTTACAGACAAAACAAAACCAGAAAAATCTGAAGTAAAGTCAATTCGAGAACTTATGACAAAGGTTACAATGAACGACGACGCAGAAGAAATCGTTGGAAACTTGGAAATTAGACATTTCATTGAACAAGCTTTTTTACATCAAAATCTGTCTCCTGATTTGCGTTGGCAAGCAGTTTTATTAGCAGGGTAAATATTCTTATTCCCGAAGATTCAAACCATGACTAGGTATTTTTATTTTTTTGTGATATTTTTTCAACACAAGGATACCAGGTTGTGGAAAATCTAAGATGATGAAATCATGTGCCGCTAACGTCGCGAAGTTAATTAAACAACCTGTTTCCGTTTTCGTCATCACAGCGGGCAAGCGAAAAATAAAACTATTCATTTTAAGTGGAAAACTTTATTCATAATCATTAAATTTCTTTCAGGCGATCTAATGAACAAGTATTATGGACAGAGTGAGAAAGTGCCAAAAATAGTATATGATATGGCCAAAGCGGAAGCTCCTTCAATTATTATCATTGACGAGGTATAATACTTGCATCTATTTGGATTGACAATAGTTGGTGTAGAATAAGAATGGCAAGTTAACTTTTTCAATGTTTAGGTGGATGGTCTCATGCGTGCTCGAAGTGAAGGTGAAACTGACCAGACTAGACGATGTAAGACAGCATTGCTTGGGCAAATGCAAGGTGTTGAACCCCGTTGTGGAGTACTTACAATTTGCTCTACTAATCGCGGCGCAGAACTTGATTCTGCTTTTGTTAGAAGATTTGACAAAATATTTTGTCTTGAACTTCCTAATGGTGAACAACGATCACTGATTTTCCAAAAGTTTGTAAAAATGTTTCAGAAAACTGTGGACTTCAGCTTGAACGAGATTGATTTTGGCCTTCTTGCTAAAAATACAGAAGGGTAATTTGATTTTTTTAAAGCAAATTAGTTTATATTTAGTACATGTTTTTCTTTCAAAATTAGTTACACAGGTGACGATATTAAAAAAATTGTCGCCCTGGCAGCAAATCGGAACTGCAGACTGCAAGTGGACGGAAAGCTTCAAAGACATGAAAATATAGAGAGTTTCCGCGATTCACTTGGTAATTTTTTATGTTCAATTTAATCTATTCCATTCAGTTAAAGTAATTCAGTATAAATTATACTAACAAATTTTTTTACAGAAAAGTCGACAAATCCTGCCAAAGTCGTCGCGGTTGGACTACAAACTGTAAGTACGACTAAGGCGACCTGTTATTTAATCAAAACTAAACTTTAAGTTTTGTTTCGTAACCTTGTCATTTAAGCGGGATCTCGTCGAAGCTATCAAAGATGTTCATGTTACATACAGAATGAAGGAAGTCAGGGAAATGACAAAATTTAAACGCGATTTACATCTTGCCTCAGTACCAGATCCAGTCAGAAAATTCGATAGTGAGGCATTCGACAAGGTAAATATACACAACTTAATAGTGAAATATTAATGTCTATTAACTTAGTTTAAAATCCTTTTTCTTGAATTGTAGGGTATGGATGCTAGGCGTCAAGATAAGGACGTAAATTATCAGCACAATGATGTGAAGAATCAGAATAAGGAGCCTGCATTTCATGACACCGTTGATGACGACTTCTGTGGTTGTATTGACAAAATTTGCAGTCCATGTTGATGCTAAAATTACCTGCATGCAATCAAAGGTTTATACAGATATTATTTTAGAAAATAAAAATTAGCAGGCTCTGAAGCTTAACTTACTACTCCTTAAAACTTAAAACCTTAAAACTACTCCTTAGTAAACACCCTTAAGTGGTAAAAATTGTGGAACATTTCCTTCGATTTCTTTCAAGTTTTACCAATGTTATTTTTATTTTGTATTTACTAAATTAAAAACCATCCACAAATTAATTTGTTGTATTAGCTTAAGACTGCTGATTTTTTGGAGGCTTGAATCATAGAGAAAACGTCTATAATATAATCAAATCAGACAAAAAAAGACGCATGCATAATTATTTACTTTACTTTTACTGCATATTACGATAGAGAGTTCAAAGTAGATCAACTTTTCTCAAGGGGAAAATCTGACCACCAGTGTCACCAGAGGCCAACAAGTGTAAAAACTACATGACAATACAACATTACATGACATGGTTTGTCATCACTACGTTACATGACATGGTTTGTCATCACTACATTTACATGACATGACTGTTTATGACTCCATCGATGATGTATAGGCAAAATTATTTATACTACTTTTATGCAATGAATTTTTAATGATATTAGTCTTTAATTGAAAAATGTAAATGCAACTATCGAATTCTACAAAAAAGTGAAGGCAATGTTCAATGCCAGTAAACTGCTTTACCAAGTATAAGTAGAAAATTCTACACGATAACTTGGAAACTGTAATAAATGGGAATTTATATATTTTGTAAATATAGTTGGGAAAGAACTACTTTGACAATAAATAATGTGAAGATAAATATTCTACCAAAAAATTTGCTTTGTAATTATACGGTTTAAAATGTTTTCTCAACAAGTTTCAGTAAAGTCCATTAAATCGATAGACTAAACGACTAGAAATTGACTAGAAGCCGTCTGTCACGAAATGATGCACTGCTTTAACCACTGCTGCAGCTTCACGAGATTAGTGGCTAAGCCAATCGACCAGCCTATGGCTGTGTGTTGGTTCGACTCTTCATGCTGGTAATAATTTTTGCTCGTTATTTTAAAATCACCATTCAATGACTATTGGCTCTTACCCATAAATTGTTATGTATTTTTGAAGTCAATTTTTAGAATAAGGTCATTGGGTACATACAAGTAACCTTATACTAGTATATTCAATGGAAAATGGACCAGAATGTAAACATACCCATAGCAGATTTGCTAATTGTAAGCACATGTTCAAAGCTTCGCAATATTGTAATCCAATAGTGAATCATATTATATAATAATTGAATAATATTCAATATAATTGATAAGATTAAATCTTTGCTGCCCGCATATATGAACTCATATATATAAGCATATATCCGTGTAACCCAAGGAATTTAGAATTGTTTGGATTTATTCTGCAATACTAAATAATTTCTCCAAAAAATATTTGTTCGTAGGTAATTAAGGAATAATTTCTTTTGATTGTGGTTTACAATGAATTGAGGGACGTCATTATTTACGAAATTACGTTATTTGAAAATGAACGTTTGATGTATGGTGACCTTGATTGGTCAACGCGTTCTTGAGTTTTCGTGCCGAAAGACAGGCAGACGGACAGACAAACATAGAGTCAATACAATTTAATGTAATCCTATATCTTTACATTCCACATAACCTAACTACACCTGAATGGTGTTAAAGAACATAAAAAAGAAAGAACTCCTATTGAAAAACACGTGTTCACTGTTAAAGAAAATCAACTTTGAATTCAATTTGGATCAACCGAGATCAACCGAGATCAACCGAGATCAACTGATACCAACGAGATAAAAGATCTTATATTCGAATGTCTCAATGCATTTACATATGTAAGAGTATGTATTTTCTCATTTAGTTATAATGCTATAAGGTTATGGTTTTAATGTACCATATTAGTACATGACAATAAATTCGAAAATCCTAGTCTATAAAGATATTTTATTTACATCTTTTAATTTTTCATCAATTAAATCATTACAAAACATTTAAGCGTCATTAGATCCGAAGCTATATACGATTTTTAACGTATCCGAATAAATTATTTGAGTACACACACATTCAATAAAATACGTATGCATGTATGTCATACCTAAGTGATTTGTCACAAGCTAAGTATTATATATATATATATATTATAACATTTATTATGGACAATTTTTCAGAACCTATACTCAATATTATATTTGAGCAAGTATGTTCTGTCAATATGTGTTCTGCCATTCCAATTTTAAAGCCAAGATTTCAACAAAATTAAAAACGGACGTTATTGCTTAAAACGAATATTATCTGCCTTAAAAACATCAATGCCAGCAACACTTATATAAGTTTATGATTTACTTTGTAACTTCTGTAACTTATAACAAACCACAAATATTAACAATATATTATTCCCACAAGTCAGTGTTATAAAATAAATAACACAATTATAATTATAATTAAACAATAATTAAACAGTAATCGAAAAATATAAATAAATAGTTTTATACTTCACAAAATCAAATTCTAACACTGGAAATTTTAGCAATAAGAATTGCTTCAATGGTTAAATTAAAACATACAATATTACATGTATGATGATAATATGACATACAATACAGTATAGTCTAGTTTAAAAAATATTATGGATGTACGATAATAATAATAAAACAAATATGGCATGATAAAGATAATTTGAGTTGGAGCCTGAAGGAGTCTACGTCACATTGAGCTCAAAATTGATTGGAATTACATCAAGACTCGTTGGATGAGCCCAGGTCAATATCCTTATCATCATTTTCTTTTGGAACATGGTATGAGCTGCGAATTCGATGTTTCCTTCGTTTCCGACCTGTGGATGGACCCTGGTTGGCTTGTTCAGAAATATCCTCAGCGTGACTGATTGGGGAATCAACCATTGGAAAGTCTAAATGCGGATTTTTATTGGACGGCGACGCCAGTGCTCGTTGATCATTTCCGTTGGCTCCCATATCCGAGCTCAGTAAATTCTCTTCGTCTTCTTCGGATGAATACACATCAGATCGGGAAAACCCTAATTGTAAAAAATATAAATTTGTGGTCTTACTTTACACCAAATATCCCAATTGATAAATAAAGACATAATCTCAATGATCAATTTTCATTTATGCATGTGTCAATTAATTATGCTTACGCATTTTTTTTCGATGGTGTGTTTTAGCCCGAGGCGGAGAAGGTTCTACTTCTGTGATCTCCATCTCAAATTTTCCTTCGACTCGCTTCTTCAGTTGTTTTGCAACTTTTCTTGCAAATTTGCACTTCGGATTTGATCTTGTTCTGTGGTTATGAAAACCTTGGCGATTGAACTCCTCACCACAACCGCAAACGATAGGATTTTTTTCACATTTACCAGGAATGGTCATGTGATTTTCCAAGTTCTTCATGTGTTCATATGTTAATCCACATAATGTGCAGGTAAAAGGTGGTCCTGGTTGGATGCACTTCAGCTTATGTCTGATAAGTACACTCTTGGTTTTAAAAGCTCGAGTGCATTTTTCGCAAATATGCTTCGCATTGTGACTTGCAATATGGTCTAAACAAGCTTTCTCGTTCCCAAAACTAAACTCGCAGTTGGGGCAGTAAAATAATTGTTGCACATTGTGAGAGCCATTTGGTTTTTCAACAATTGATGGACCATTGGGGTACTGCATACTGTTGAACATTGTAAATTCAGTGCGGTTTCCATACAGTTCAGTCGAATTAATCAAGGGACGTTGAATTCCGCCATTGAACAAAACCAATTGGTTGTTTAATTTATTATCCGAGCTTTCTTCGGTACTTTCATCGGATGATTTTTTAATACCTTTAAAAAACAAGAACATCATTGTAAGTATAACTAATAATCTTTCGTTTATAATCTTTATAATAAGGATTTAATTTTTGCATCTTACGCTGTTGACGCCCTATTTCGTCTAGATGGGATGCAGTTGCTGCAGCATTGTAACGTTTTTCTAGCTCCCATCCCTCCGTTGTTCCATAGAACTTTGCCAAAAGACGTGCCGAGCAATCATCACGTAAAATTCCAATGGCATCGACTGATAAAAATTGCTCTCCATAAGTGCAAAAACAGGAATCCAGAATGATGTCGTTGGGTAGCGAGAGCCAGCTATCATCAATAAAATTGTATTTCGCACTAATACAATTTTTTGCCGATCTTGCTTGGTAAATTATTCCTGGTGGAAGAATTACTACTTGTGATTCACGTTGGGTGAAGGTCACAAATCGGAAGCGCGATTTTATGGCTGAACCAATAAAACAACATTTATGGAGTACAGAATACTTGCACTGTTCCTGTTCACCACTGCCATTTTTGGTATTTTCACGCATAAATCTTTCATTTTCAGATGGGTCAAGAATGTCCCACTCAACTTTTCCATAAAATAGAATATTTGCGCTTCCTAACCGCCCGTTTTCCATTTGACAACCTTCACTAGTATATTTTTCAGAAAATATAAACCCCACACTAGAAATGCATTTTAGGTGGGGAAAATGGGCAACGAATGGACCGTGCACTTGCTTCCATTCTTGGTACCCCTTACCAACAATTTCCATCTCCCGTTCTTCGCATAGGTCAGTCATATGGTAAACTTTACTCATGTATGGTTGATCTTCGGAATTCCACGTAAGCGACTTCTTTGTCACGTCGACATTTAAAACCTGCTTCTTTTTAACTGAAAGACGCTGATAATTAACTGCCCTGTTAGCGATCAAGAGTGAAATATCGCTCTCCTGATATTCACGGTCGAATGAAATGGGAGAAGGCATCTCACTTTCCGCAACTCGGCCCTGCACAAAGAACAATAAACAATGCATAGTTCTTTATATTGGAATCTAAACGTATGTATTTTAGATGATCCATTTACTTACAAAAATTACGAATGGAGGTTTTAGAATCTCCAATGATGATGCATCTGATATAATGGCTGCATTAAGAAATAATGCACGCGACATCCGTGTAGCTGAAGTCTCACAGTCTATTGTGGGAGAATTTGGGCTTCTTATTGAATAACAAACGCTATCAAGTGTATCATCGAATGGCTTGGGTAGTCCCCCTGAATCATGACCACCTATTTGGGAACTGGCTGGAGTATTTCCTGCCATTACATTGTCAGGTTCCGAAAAATCTTCTCTTACTTGAACTGCTGCGCAGACTTTTTGAACACTTGTCGCCGTCTGCTCTCTTTCATCATTGTTCCGGAAATCGTCAACATGCGATTGACTATTGCTCTTTTCTTCATGGAAATCAAATTCATTCCTGTGGACCACATTGTCTGCTTCAATGTTATCTTCATTCGTCTTGGGATTAGCTTCTGCGTAATCGGGATTGGCACTTGACATGACTAAGTGGCGTACTAGGACAGAATAAATACACTAGTTCTCAATACCGAGAAAACGAATTCAATAATAGAATACAAAATTATATAGAGATTTAAATGAGAAATTCTTACCTCATGTAATTAATATTCTCGTAAAAATTATTGCAATTTACTTGTATATGAACTTGAAATGGGTTTCCTATTCCTGCAGTAGCAACACTAACAACAACAACAAAACACAGTTTGTTGAGACGACGATTCGTAGAGCTTGAACGAAAAAAAACGAAGTTTAAGGGGACATTCATGTTCACCGAAAGATATGGTTTAAATAGTTATTTGTCAGTACTATCAACAAATAGCGTGTGCATACAAACTTACCTTAAGAATGTCATGCATTCATGGCCCCAATATGCATGAGAAGTAATCGGGTCTGCTTTAACATTACGCTTCATAATAGGGTTACATTTTGTATATGTATTACATATTATATATGCACGCATGTGATGCGTACCAAGTCAAAACCTAATATAGGTTACGCATGTTTGGATTGTTGTGTTTTTGCTTCAAAAGTCCTTTTGTATATTGTATCTGTTATATGATGCTTCTGTTCATGATACCACACGCCTTTTTATCATTATTCCCGTGTTGTTTGTGAGCAAAGTAAATCCGCACCCAAAAACCTATACTGCAATTGTATCAATGGTAGACATGAAAGCGGACATATGTTCTCCTAATATATTTTTTTGAAGTAAGCTTGTTTTGTTTGAAGGAGCAACAAGTTAGACTACTTGATTTACTTTATGTTAAAACTAAGTACACCTTAAATGCATGCATGTTATTAAAAGTATTCATTATAAATTGAGTAAAATACATCTGCTATGCTTCGTAAACCACCAGTTAATTTTCGTAAAATCACAATTTTATGCTATTTAATTTACAAATTAATTTGATTTTTGATAAAGTTTGTGTTAGTTCATCTTATCACAGTTTAAAATTAACGAAATTTGCTAAAAAGCTTCTTCGAATCAACAACCAATTTGCACTCCACAATGCACACTCTAATACATAATTACGTAAGATAAATAACTTAATATGCAAATTGTATCAATGTATTTAACATTTGATATTTGTTTATATAAGACTATTTAGGCTAGATATTATTTCTAAAATACGAACATTACGTACATAAATATATACGTACATTGAACATGATTTATTAACAAATTACGTTTTAAGGTCAAATAAGGGTATGAGAAAATATTATTGTCAAATGACATGATTATAAATTATTAACATATAAACGAAAAGGAGCAGACAAATCATACATGCTACTGGCATAATCATAATCATCGAATTCCCACTATTTGAATACACGCATCCGTATATTTATAATTTTGACTACCTATACTTTATGTACTTGTACAGTAGAGAGCATTTAAGAGTAAAAATATATCGGTGTAAATATATATGTAAAAAATGACATTTTTGTGCATTTACTATTTTAAGAGAGCTTCTCTCTGAAACTAAGGAAAGAAAATAGTTAAAGCGTAAGTAAATATGCTGGAGTAGCAAACAATGAGCCGAGAAAGTACCAATACGGCTGCAGTCACATCGTCATCATGATCATAACACATTCATATAAATAGCAGTACACAATTTTTCACAAGACAAGAACACATGTACATCTCCCATAACTCGTCCAACTGTCAAAACGAGCAAACGATACTAACAAAACTGCTCATTGAAGATATTATTACAAAGACGAATCTATTCATTGTAGTTATAAAATACTGATCTGGCCCGACCCATAGGCCGATTTTTTCTCAAACAATGTCTCTAATTTCGCAATTTCGTACTTGATTTAAAGCAACGGAATTAGACAGAAATCAGTAGTAGTAGCAGGCTTTCAACACGAAGTGCAACCCATGCTTTTCATGGAAACAGCAAAAAAGTTCACATCACATAATTTTCAAATTATACTTCGTTTTTATGAATT
>JAQFZH010001518.1:0-20755 GCA_034695485.1 Entomobrya nivalis
TTGCTTCGAAACCCTGTACACATCTTTGAGACTTAAAACCTAACCTTGCTTCGAAACCCTGTACACATCTTTGAGACTTAAAACCTAACCTTGCTTCGAAACCCTGTACACATCTTTGAGACTTAAAACCTAACCTTGCTTCGAAACCCTGTACACATCTTTGAGATTTAAAACCTAACCTTGCTTCGAAACCCTGTACACATCTTTGAGACTTAAAACCTAACCTTGCTTCAAACCCTGTACACACCTTTGAGACTTAAAACCTAAACTTTCTTTTTACCCTGTACACATCTTTGTGACTTAAATCCTAACCTTGCTTCGAAACCCTGTACACACCTTTGAGACTTAAGACCTAATCTTACTTCAAAACCCTGTACACACCTTTGAGACATAAGACCTAATCTTACTTCAAAACCCTGTACACACCTTTGAGACTTAAGACCTAATCTTACTTCAAAACCCTGTACACACCTTTGAGACTTAAGACCTAACCTTGCTTCTCTACCCTGTACACATCTTTAAAACTTAAAACCTAAACTTGCTTTTTTATTCTATACACATCTTTGAGACTTAAAACCTAACCTTGTTTTTTACCCTGTACACATCTTTGAGACTTAAAACCTAACCTTGCTTCAAAACCTGTACACATCTTTAAAACTTTAAACCTAAACTTGTTTTTTTATTCTATACACATCTTTGAGACTTAAAACCTAACCTTGCTTCGAAACCCTGTACACATCTTTGAGACTTAAAACCTACCTTGCTTTTCTACCCTGTACAGACCTTTGAGACTTAAAACCTAACCTTGCTTAGAAACCCTGTACACATCTTTGAGACTTAAAACCTAAACTTGCTTTTTTATTCTATCCACATCTTTGAGACTTAAAACCTAACCTTGCTTCGAAACCCTGTACACAAATTTGAGACTTAAAACCTAAACTTGCTTTTTTACCCTGTGCACATATTTGTGACTTAAATCCTAACTTTGCTTCGAAACCCTGTACACATCTTTGAGACTTAACACCTAAACTTGCTTCTTTACCCTGTACACACCTTTGAGACTTAAAACCTACCCTTGCTTCAAAACCTGTACACACATTTGAGACTTAAAACCTAAACTTGCTTTTTTACCCTGTGCACATATTTGTGACTTAAATCCTAACTTTGCTTCGAAACCCTGTACACATCTTTGAGACTTAACACCTAAACTTGCTTCTTTACCCTGTACACACCTTTGAGACTTAAGACCTAACCGTGCTTCAAAACCCTGTACACACCTTTCTGACTTAAAACCTGAACTTGCTTTTTTATTCTGTACACACCTTTAAGACTTAAAACCTAACCTTGTTTTTTACCCTGTACACATCTTTGTGACTTAAAACCTAACCTTGCCTTTTTACCCTGTACACACCTTTGAGACTTAAGACCTAATCTTACTTCAAAACCCTGTAAACACCTTTGAGACTTAAAACCTAATCTTACTTCAAAACCCGTACATACCTTTGAGACTTAAGACCTAACCTTGCTTCTCTACCCTGTACACATCTTTAAAACTTAAAACCTGTACTTGTTTTTTTATTCTATGCACATCTTTGAGACTTAAACCTAACCTTGCTTCGAAACCCTGTACACATCTTTGAGACTTAAAACCTAACCTTGCTTTTTTATTCTATAAACATCTTTGAGACTTAAAACCTAACCTTGCTTTTCTACCCTGTACACATCTTTGAGACTTAAAACCTAACCTTGCTTTTCTACCCTGTACACATCTTTGAGACTTAAAACCTAAACTTGCTTTTTTACCCTGTAAAATGTTTTTTTTAATTTCTAAATTTTGAATTTTTTTGAAATTTTGAACTTTTTTTGAAAATTTTGAAATTTTGAACTTTTGAAGTTTTTTGAAAATTTTCGAAATTTTGAACTTTTTTTGAAATTTTTGAAATTTTGAACTTTTTTGAAAATTTTTGAAATTTTGAACTTTTTTTGAAAATTTTGAAATTTAAGATAGGTTTTGACTAGTGGTACCTTTGTGCCAAGTTTGAGCTTACTAGGTCAAAAGATACGTGTAATAATCCGAGACGGACAAATTTGAACGCTTAGAGAAATTATAGATTGTGTATATAAACAATTAGTCAGAACTGTATTCATAATAGGTATAATATGTTCGTGTCTGAATGGAGAGGAATTTGGATATGATCTCAAAAAAGGAATCTGCTTCTATTCTCTGCTAACCAATTCAATGAAATGCTTGAAAATACTTTTGTTCTCTTCTATTCTGATGAAATTCCATATACCATCACAGGTAAAAATGCCAATAATGCCATATGCCATGTATTCCTCGAAGTGTTATGTTGTGTTCTATTTGGAGCAGTAAATTACACAGAAATTTGTTGGTAATGATAAGATAGCACGAAGAGCTGATGTTAGAGATGAGATGATAAATGAATGAAATGGAGCATGACGAATGCCAAGCTGATCAGTATACGTATTGTATGTTTCACACTTGAAAAGTGTAAAAAAATATATTAAATAAATCTCATTAAAATTATGAATTATGTATTTATGTTTAAGCAAACTCATTGCATTTTGATTATGCAGAATCTTTTAAAACCATGCAGGTTATATATGTATTGTATCGTGTAATTGGGATTTGACTAAACAAAGCAAGTAGCTAAAAAAAATTAAAATTACTTTGATTACCCTTACATAATGATTACGTATAGGATTCATTCGATTCCTAAAAAAATACAGTAATTAATTTCTATTTTTAAAAAGTCTTTAATTTAAGTCTTGATTCTTTCTAGTTAATTAATCTTTTATTCATGGAAAAAGCCTAACTTCATCTAATAAGTCTTATCTACCTACGCATCCTGCTGAAATGAATCTTGAATAGAATACATCCATTACAAAATAATCCTCCATCTAATTTCTCCTTTATCCCATCGATCCTCCTCCGCATTGAAACTCAAGTTTATTATCCCTACTTCCAACTTCCTCTGCCTGTATGATTGCGGCAGTTGAACAAAGTAAAACACACGATACCGATACCTTTTTATATTCAAAGAGGAAATATAATAGTAAGAGTAACATGTAGTCAATGTAAAAGTTTCATATCAAAAAAACTTGTAACGTAAGGAAAATACCTGCGTCCCACACACCACACACGACGATACGAGAGAACAACGCACCTTTTCCTTCCGACTCAGCTCAGCAGCCAGCTTTAATCAATTCACTCACTCCACTTCTCCAGCACACACTCACAACTGTATTACAGCCCAGTAATCCTCGCTGAATCTGCTGCAAGTTGTTGCGGCTTCACTTTCACCTGCTTCAACTCCAAGGCCTACTGCAGGAAAGGATGTTATGTAATGCACTACAAAATAAACTACCTATTTTCCTTGTCAATTTTTTCCGGAGGAGGAGGAGTAGGTGAAAGTGTACTTTATTTTGTACATGTAACAAATATTATCGCTTTTCTACTGAATTATTTATTACTAAATTTCTACTTCCGTCGCAAAACGCAAAAAGTGATAAAATCTTGTCGCAGCAGTGACACTTAAAAAAACGCATTGATTTCCACAAAACCGCTAAAAATTAATTGCACAAATGTTAATAACTTATTTATAATTCACTTTTCGCCTAAAAATTCCACTGCGGTTTATTGACAAAACTATGTAGTAAAAATCAGTACTTTTTTATGCAATGCAGGTTTTTTATAATAAAGTCACAATCCCAACTAGGCACACCACACCACACATACCACCGTGTCTACTAGTTAGTTGTACACACACCACTGTTACATGCCCAACTACTTCACGTCAATAAAAGTAATAACAACACAACAGGTCTCTCTCGCTTTCTCTCTACTTTTTTCCCCTCTTCATATCTTGCCTGGAGAATGGAGAAGCTTTTCCAGTGAAAGCTTTCCAAGTCTATTCTCTGTGCGTGGTACAATCACAAACACACACACACACACACACATACAAGACAAGAAGAGAGAGGAATTTTCATTTCATGGCATAATATTATCATGTAGTTTTCCTACTACTTTACTTAGCTTGTACCAATGCAATGTACCAGCAGAAAGTTTTGCTTGTTTTGTGTAACTTGAGTTGAGAGAGAGAGTTTTCTATTTTCTACTCAATTCCATTTTCATTTCAACAACAGAAGCAGCAGCATCAGTATCACAAGATTCACAAGCAGAGAAGAAAAGAAAGAAGCTGCCTCCTCTTCTGTATTTTAACCAACACGAAAGTATATTATTGAGCAATATGTCTTCTTCATCTTCACGGATTTTTTTCATATAAAAGTAAACGATGGAAGATATTAGGATGATGGTATTGTGCGTTGCGAAATGAAATGCTATGAATTTTCAACAACATTAAAAATCTTACGTGTTGGCTCATCATTGTCTTTTTTGCATTGCTTTTCCTCATTACTATACTGACTACCTCAGTTTAGAGATGGAATGATAGTATTTTCACAGTATATCCTTATCGCTTTTTATGTTATGTTACGAGAAAAATGTAAGATCGCGTGCCGAAATGAAATGACTTGGCCTTGCTTTAGATATTTTATCTTGAAGGACTTAACACGTAAATTGAAAAGCCTCTTTTGTCTTTATTTTACGGATGCTTAAGCATAGCATATGGAATGATATGAGATGTGAAAGAGATGATAAAAGGATGGTTCATAATAAAAATTACTCAACGAGCTTGAACAGGAAAATGAAATTGGTAAGGATTTTGCATTTTATTTTTTAACAAACAAAAATCTTAAGAAAGTCATTATTTGTAATGTTAATTTAAAATCTTAAAAATTAACTTTCCAAGTCCAATGAAATAAAGAGTAACAAACATACATGTTTCTTTCGGCATTCATAAATATTTTACCATTATCATATAAAACATACATATTTTTACTTCTTTCGTCCTCCTCTTTCTTTCAAACTTAGATGAACAGTTGCACCATCCCCAATATTGTAAAAGGCCAATGAATTTTGATCTTTGAAGAAGAGTCCTTCAATCAACCTCAACTTTTGTTTTCCTGGAGCCAGTCCAATAGCTTCTTGAATTTTTTGTTTTAGTGCAGATATAGAGTCTGTTAGTGATAACGATATTGTTATCATTTGTCCTTGCAAGTTCAACTCTGGCTTTTCAGGCATACTCTGACAAAGAACGTTGAATGACGCTGGGGAGGAGTGAGTGGCCAAGAACTGCCCTTCCGGTATTAGAGAATCTTCTAAACTCTTTGATTTCTTAGCGGGGGGTTCATCTTCAGCAGGTGCTGCTGGGGGTGCAGGTTGTGACGGTGTTGGTGGAGGTGGTGGACCTCCAGAACCGGGAGGAGGAAGGGGCACACCAGGTGGAGGAGCTGAAGGAGGAGGAGGCTGTGATTGTGATGGAACTGGAGGAAGTAAGCTAGGTGGCCCTGGTGGACCACCTGGATTTGATGACAAAAGTGGGGGACGATTGGGCATTGTGCCGGGTGGTCCAGGGGGAAATGGAGGGAATCCTTGAGGAAGACCCAATAGTGGACGCATGTGTGGATTGCCAAGCCCTGCTTGCATCAGCATTTGTTGTACTCCAGGGGGAGGAGGTGGGCCACCTGGGGGCATTCCAGGAATTCCACCTGGAAGTGGACGAACTAATCCAGGGAGAGGTGGAAGATTAGGTGGGGGACCTGTTGCACCAGGAGGTTGAGGTATTCCTGGAGGTCCGGGGGGATTTCCACCAGGTGGTGGAGGATGATGATGTTGAGGTGGTGGAAGAGGAGGTTGTTGTGGGGGCTGTTGTGAGGGCATGGGAGGAGCCTGTATTATTTCCATGCTTGGACCGATGGTGTCTTTTTTAGGCATGTCATCATCATCCATTCCAGCCCCTGGTGGCATCAAAGGTGGTTGCTGCGATGACATCATAGATGACTGTGAGCTACTCAACCCAGCAGTTGGATCCCAAGGCATTCCTGGAATTCTATCTTCTTCGCCCACCTTTTTACCAATTGGAGTTTCCTCCACACCAATACCGAAAATATCCGAACGACGCTCTGCCAACTGTTTCAAACTTTCGTCGATAGCCGAACCAGGGGCGTACACGCTCTCCTGGTTAACCTTTTCCATTAACTGCCTATCTCTCTGGTCCTTCCATCGAGGATCCAAAAGTCCAATACGCATGTGTTCCTGCAATTTCGACACGGGAATACGTTCTCCAGTAATTGGAGAAATTGTGTATTCTTCTGGAGGAACGGGACGAAGGACCTCCTTGACTGTTTGCTTTGACAACTTTGGATCGTAATCCTTTTTGATAATGACT
Source organism: Entomobrya nivalis (assembly GCA_034695485.1). Lineage (NCBI taxonomy): Eukaryota > Metazoa > Arthropoda > Collembola > Entomobryomorpha > Entomobryidae > Entomobrya > Entomobrya nivalis. Next base: position 6,312 of record JAQFZH010001518.1, read on the forward strand.
TTGTCCTGGCGAGGTGGCTCCAATGAAGGTGGCATCGGAGGCTTCTCTCCAACTATTTCTGGTGGAATCGGAGGTTGACCGCCGGAAGCTACATCATCATCATCTTCTGATGAACTAGAATCTTCCTCCATATCTTGAACTTCTATGTCATCCTGTGCTGTCATATTCTCTTCACCGGCAGCATTCGACGCCTCTGCTGAGGTCTGCCCTTGAAGTATTCTGTCTTGCAGTAAAACTCGGGCACCAACTTCTTGTGGTGTAGTTGGTGGCGGAAAGTTGCCTTGCTCGAAAGGCTGATAATCCACAGTCTCAACAACAACAAAATCATGCCAGTCAATGGAAGCATATGCCAATCTTTCCTTTTCTGCTTCTTCCTCCTCTTTACGCTTTTGAGCTTCCTGATGTTTTATCCAATTTGAGCGATATTTCACATCATCCAGAACTTTCTTCTTGTCTTCTATAGCCAGCTTTTTAGCTATATCTTTGGGTGGAATCAGCACTTTTGTATATTGCTCTAACAATTTTGTAAAATACTGGAACAGCGAGTGTTGTGGTCGCAGGAAATCGAACTGGTAGTTACGCTGTTCTCTTGTCATCAAACTGGACAAGAACTGACGACCATTACGGGCTACAAACTGAGCTGTAAGTTTGACAACATCCAAATCAATTGCTGATATAGAAGGAGGGTCAGCAATAAACTCAAACTCTGCGGGAGGATCTTTCGGTACAAAAGGAAGTTCAACTTGTTTCAATAATTCCGACTGTTTTTTCTTCTTAGCTTCGTCAAGTAACGTAAGTGTTTTTCCAAGTCCCTCCGTCAGTCCAGGTATTTGCTGAGCGGCTGAGGATGCAGGACTTTTGCCTTCTTGGATTTCTTTAACTTTGTGTTGATAATAGGCATGATAAGGGTCCCCCGGATTGAGAAAGTTGAATTTAGGGTTATTTTGTTCATTTTGACGAATACGGGATTCGAATTCCGGTCCATTTCTTGCCACAAAGCTGGCTGTTTTGTCAACAATATCTGAAAGCACAGTCAAAATTATATTATGGCACCAGTACAAAAAAATATTAAAAAATAATAATCATTCTCTTGTCATACTTCTGACTTCCGGAGGAGGATAAATAATTCCAACTATTGGCTTGTTAGGTTTCGGAGGTCCTGTAGGTATCACCGCAGCTGATTCTTGTAATAATTCCTCATCTGCAGTAAATCCATCAGGTACTCCCAACTCCACATCATCAGTCTCAGCTACCGGCATTTTAGATAATCACGTTGAATTAGCTAGAATATCTCAATGAAATGCCCACTACTAGCTCCCTCCTTGTCTTGCTGACAACTTAACACAGACCCTGTAAATGATAAAAATATACAACACATTAACACTTTAAAATTAACAACTATATTTTGTCAATGCCTGCCACAACTTAAAACCAAAAAACCAACTTAAATGTAAACAACTTACCACGATTACTGAAATACTGTTCTTTACACAACAAGCTTATAAATACTACACAAACACAACGATGTTAAATTAAAGAAGACGCACTTTTACACACAATTACAATCGTTTATAAGCTAGGTAAGTAAGTACTACAGTAGTAAACAAATTTTAATTGTTTTAAACAGTTACGATGCAGTGTTTTGTTGTGTTGTGGTAAAGTCTGCTGTACATTCAACATTGTCAATTGTACATTGGCTTGGTTTAGGTTTGGTTTGTTAGTCGGTAAGTCTACGCCAAAACGATAAATTTGAATGAAGTGCTGCTTTGTGTGGGGTAACGTAATACTTGTGCATAGCAATCCTAATCATTGTGCATTAGTTCCAATTCCATACCACAGCATTAAGCTATATGCATCATATGAAAACACAGAAGAATCTACTGACCACGAGAAATGTACTTTTAGGCCTAGTTTTTACTTTTGACTCTGAAACTGCTTAAATTGATTAAATAAAATAAATGCATGGTTTTAAAACAAAAATGATAGCAATCCAGTACAGAAATTAATTTTAATACTTATAAAAATAATTTGTGTGATGACAAAATTTTATAATGATAAAAGAATTCAGTTCAGTCAGACTTCAAAAGTCTCATAAGCAAACTATAGTGTGTTTAACTGTATTGTCTCAACAGAAACAACTAAGAACGGAAGTGAAAGTCGCCGTTTTTTAGTCAGATGGCAGTTTATGTAATCTGTCCATGACTGGTACTAAAATTTCTTTGCACATTTTTAAATAGACGCTTACGAACAATTACATTGTAAAGCTAATGTGTATACACCTTGATATTTTATATAGATGAATGCTGCCAGAGACTAGAACAAAGGAAATATCAAAATGCCAAACATTCATTCATTATATTATACCTACGCATGTTTTTAAATCATAAACTAAACTCACTACATTTATTCATTGTTTGACTTGTTACATAAACTTGATTGTCAGATCTGTTGCATTCCTTTTTAAATCCTTTATACTTTTTTTATACCATTTGACTTTTTATTGTCCTTTACGACTTTACATGCAGAATGCAGACGAAGCAAAAATATTAACGTGACTTTTGGTAAAGTGGAGGAAGGAAGTCTTTGAACTGACGGTGAACACTGAAAGATAAATGCATTCTACAATTACATACATCATCCCCTCCACCATTCTCAAAACAACCTTTTCTTCTTGGAATCCTGTCCTGTCAGCGAAAGTAAAAAGCTTCTTTTTTTCATTGCATTTTATTATTGAAGTGCAGCAATAAACTCATGTTTCACGCTGTGTGACTGACTCCAGTTCGTTCCAAGAGTATCGCATCGTCTATATTGTGACTTTAACTTGACGTGACAGAAGGAAAACAAAAGGGTTAACCCACCTAACTCAACATCCAGCATACCACCACGCACGTAAAATTTCGCTAACGTCAAATGAATCCACTATATGGCAAGGCATGCTGTTATTACTGAATTATGGAATTGCTTTACTTTAATAGTTGTCGTCTATGCCGTTGTAAAACGTAGCCATCATTCTAAAACACAAAATAAACTTATTAATAAAGGAATAGGGTGAACAGAGAACAAGCTTGTCACAAGAACTACTACATATTCCATTTCACCATCCGAGAACCGAGTCATCATGCATCACAACTGCTTTGTATTTTAGCATTTTTGTGTGCCTTGCCTGGAGTGTTTTGTGGAAGTGGTGACGGGAATGAAGGAGAAAACCAAACCACATTCAACATTTGTCCTTTAACATGTTTCATACTCCATATACCAAACCACTGCCTTTTTTTTACAAACTCAACTTCTACACATTTTACTCATAAAACGTACCATACTCACTAACAAGCAGGCTTTACTACAAACAAACTTTTTATCATATTCGGTGGAAAAAATAGTCTATTTCGGAGGAAATATCGATCTGTCACTGCCACACATACAGCATACACTGCATAACATCCAGACATTCACCATATCACCCTTCCTATCCAGTAGGAGCCAGCAAACCTGCATGATAAAATGCTATATAGATCCTTTGATAAAAAATGTATAGCTGCATGGCATGCTACATGCTATGCCATGCCACTATGCTCAATACCTACTTTTCCTTATAAGAATGTCTTGTATTTAAAAATTACATACTATTTCCGGCATATATTCATATGCATCCTCCGAAGTTGCACCCGAATATCGGCGGGTCCTCCACCCGAACAAACTCCAGTCATCATTTCTATCATGATCTTGAGACTCTAGTGAGTAGTGAGCCTGCTTACTCACCACTTTATTTTCTCCAGCTCACCAACACAACTAGTAGCAGAGAGCGGTGTCTTCTCAGACGTCAGCAGTGGTATAGTGTCGAACAGAAATGTGGAATGGAGAAACAAAGGTGCATGCATTATTACACAAAAAACACCACCCTTTACTCCATACCGAGATACCAGTGTAAAGGAAACTGTAGGGATACCCAACCCGACCCATTCCATCATACCTACTACCACCACCACCTATTCAACATTGTCAAACTGTAAGTATTCTAGTTTATACAGAGTTCATACTAAGTTTTTTTTCTAGTTTGTAATGTAATCACATTAAAAAAGGAAAAAAGTCTCTTGGGTGCATGCTGTTCTATGCATGCATACTACACAACATGCATTCCTATTTTTTAGCTTATAGTCCTTTCCTTTCTTTTTTTACTCCTCCACACCCCATTTGAATATATATGAAAAAGGGATATGTATAGGGACAACGTGTTATTGCAGATTTAAAGAAAGCTCATTCTCAAAAACTGTTCAAATGTTCCAGGGAATAGAAAAGAGATGAAGAACACAATGGAATTTGTAAGGAAATAAGCCGAACCAGTTTGTAGTTTACAAATACAACTTCTCTTACAAGTGGAAGTAGAGCTGCAAAAAAACATCACACAAAATTCATACCTACATATTGTACTCATATACATATCCTTGTTCCCTTTTAAATAATAATGTGTAGTAGTAAAAAACGTACCCTCAAAGCACAGCAACCACCATTGCCACCACCACCCTTTAAAACGTTATTGCAACCAAAAATGTGCAGTCTGGAATAGGACACAAGTGAGTTGTAGAAATAGGTAGATATTTGATACTAGCCATAGTCCATATCATACATCACATATATATTATACTTACTACTACGAGAGCAAGGTAAAAGAAAGGCAAGAACAAGTAGCAGAAGAGAATGGCTTTCATCGAAAAAGTAATAATATATTATTGCACATTTTTTTATACAGAGTCATTGTGGAAAAAGCAATAAACCAAGTAGTGCTACTTGCTGCTTGCTTGCTGTGTAGTGGAGATGTACATGTGTGAAACGTTATCCATTGCGTAGATAATATGCTACATGTAATAATAACAAGGAGACTTTTGACGTGATGAGGAGAAAGCAAACAGCAAAATGCTCGTATTTTTTATGAACATTTCTACATTAGTAGTTTTCTCCATTAGAGCAGCAATACACTGATATATGTAGTGGAATTGGTGGTATGGTGGAGGAAGAGAAAAAGTGTGTGTGTGTGTATTTACTTGAGACGTCTTAAGTATTAAATAGAGAATGTAAAAAGCGTTGATGCGAAAACAAGAAGAAAATGTAAGAGAGAAAGGAGTATAGTGTGTAATGTGTAGTGCTATGAAAACATTTTATGGAGAAAAAAAATTATTATTAGCATTGGCATCAGAAGGGGTATGGATGGATGGTTTCGTTTTTCGGGAAAAGTGGAGCCAGTTGAGTAGGTACTTTTTTACCAGTGCATCGTGTTTCTTCTTCTGCTGCTAAAATCATAAGGACTTTGGCAGTGATACAATAACTATTTTTGTTGTTTTTCAGACTGCTTATGTGATTTTGAGAGAAAGTAGCCTTAAACAAAAAGTATCGGAAAAGTGAAAATAATAATTATTTTGTTTTTGGTTGTTTCTCTGTGAAGAATGGGATTTTAGTTGAAAGTGACTGTTTTTAGCTATTTTTTTGTATGTCGCCACTAATTTTCTGCAAGAGTGAGTTCTGTCTTGGTAAATTACTAGGTTTTGGGACTACTGCGGAAAATTGCGACAGTTTGGGAATTGGAGAGGAAAAGTTTTTTATACGGAGGAAATGATAATGATAAGGACTACATATTGCAGAGAAGTGAAATAGAGAGGTACTTTTTTTAAAGCAAGAAAAAAAAGTCATTTTTAAGTGCTCCTCAGTGCGTCATTAGAATAGTTAGTGTGAAAAGAGAAAGTGTGAGGTTTACACTTTACAAGCAAATAATTGATAAGTTGTTCCCTGTGGAATACTAATTCCAAAGGATTTTCGCAAACTTTTTGTCAGATTATTAAATTAATACATAAACTGATGCTCCACTCTTTCAAGAAATTTGCAAATCTTTGGAATAACTAGATTGACTACAGTCAAAAACAAAGTTTCATTTTCTCACTGAACAACTTTATTGTTCGCACGAATTAGTTTAGTAGAAACAGCAAATTATTTTTTTGTTGTTTTAATGAAAAAGGCTTCCACATGGAAAGATCTGAGGAGTATGCGGAATACACTTCTGCCGACAGGGACAGATATCAAGAACTCAGAGATAACGAAAGGAGACTTCGAGAGGGCAACATGGGAGTGTTTGGCATGTCGACTGCGTTCATTGTTGGATTTCTCATTTTCATTTTTGTGATTCGCTACATAGAAAACAGAGACTTTTAAAACTGAGAAAGTGTATACTTTACTTGACAGATTAACACAACTGGTTGGTGACAGTGCTAAATTAAACTTTGGAGAAAAGTAGTTAGAGTACAAGGAAAGTTTGTGAAAGTTTACTGTTGAGTGGTTAAGACATCCATTGGTTGAAAACAGGTATGTTTACACTTTAATATTATTATATAGATTAGTAGACTGAATCTGAATTCTGTTACCATTATCAAAGCACAAACAATCTATTAGAGCGATGAACATGCATTCATCAGTACTAATAACCGACGGCGTTGTACTTAAAGACTAATTCGATTTTTCGACATGTTCTTTTTGCCTAAAACGCCGTTATCAGTACCTCGCATCATTTATTGCATTGTATACTTCACTTTTTATAATAGCTACTCGTTTTTCACGTAATTCCACTATCCACCCTAATTAATTAAGACAGTACTATCATCATTTAATAAATTATCAAATAATTTTGTCATGTTCTTCTTTGTTCTTCTCGCCCGCGCCCGAGTACGTTAAACAGCAAAATAAAATATGTTTATCCAGTACAGCAGTAAAAGTAAAATATACTTACAGCATGTGTGTTATAAATTATAAATCGATTTGTCAACATATTTCTACTTCTGCAATGTTGCAAAACTTTTCTCTTGATCTAATTTCCTCTTAGATTTCTGCTCACTTTCGTTTATTTCCCCTTGTCTACTTTGCTTGTTGACACTTGCGGTCAAGCATGTAAGACACTTAGAGAATTCTTTGAATTCCTTGGAGAGCTGTCACATAATATATTTTTATATCATAAAATAAGTGGCAATGTCTGCATGTGCCATAATGATCATACTACTCAACCGCCTACACAGTACTCGTAATAGCCACTGCTCTGTATGTATTTTCATGTTGACTATCTGTCACAATCATTATCATACACTTGTACTGTTCTTCCTCTGCTGACGTTCCATAATAATCATACGTATTACATTTCATTAAAAATCTTGCCAAATATTTTTTTATTCTTTTTGTTGCCACTGCACTGCATTCGCATACTTGCATTCTCTGCACTCATACTACCCACTTTAATCATGAATCATGATCTTCATCATCACCACTCACCACACAACAGCCTCAAGATATGTTTTCATTCCATTTCAATCTACCTACTTTTTATTTAGTTGGCTCCTCCAAGTCCTGCCTGTCTGTCTACTCTAATTCTATTGCGAATCACTGTAGCTGTGGCACGACTCGGCAATCTAAGAATTAGTGTCCATCCATCCATGAAACGAAAAGATGATCATCTTATTTATGACATGTTGTCTTCCTTCTTATTTTCTTACACAACACGATTATTTTACTCTACTCAGCAGCTCAAAGGAGTCATCCCGCCGCTCAAAACATTACATCAAATAAAACAACCAAAACTAGTATTCTTTTGATGAATATGCGATTTCGTGTTCTTAATTCTTATGATGCATTAAATATTTTTAAATAGAAAAGTTATTTGGGAGGAGGAGAGTGAATATTTTGTGCGGTTTGATTTAAACAAAGAGGACCACAGCAATTTGAAGAAAAGGAAATATAATCTTTCGCTTTTGTGTTGTGGCCGTACAATATGGCAGTGGGCAGAACAAACAACTGCATTCATTCATTCTTTCTTTCAAGCTAGTATAATCATTTGAAATATGAGGCACGACATATCACTTTTTGCTCTTATTCTTCATGCTTTTCTCCTCCTCCACAAGAAGAGTTGCAAAAGAATCGGTTGCTTTTGCTTGAAGGAATAAAATGATTAAAACTATTTAGTACGGTGGTAGTGGTGGCGGTGGTTATGCAGTAGTGCTCATATTTATTGACTGTTTGTGATGACGAGTTGAAGGGTTATGAAAAATACAATTCTTTCATCACATGAGCAATTATTAAAAAATAAAATTAAAACGTGATGATTCTTCGAGGTTCGAGAGAGCTTTGTGTCAGTTGAACGTGGGAAGCTGGAATGGAAATAAATGGTTTGCGTTTTGTTTGGATCAAGATTTGATGATTATTGATGTGCTCTGAACGTAGATTTTTTTCTTTGAATTTTTCGTGGTGATGATAACGAGCGTTTATGTGTGTGGTACTCTAATAAGTTAACTGATGTGCCTATCTATTTTTATATATACTCTTATTTAACAAGAAAAAAAATCAAGTAGACAGAAAAATGGACTGCAGAAACTTTTTTTTATCTCTCAAAGCTTATTTTTTCTGTTGTTTTTGCTATGAGCCTGGCAGTAATGTACATGCGTCAATCTGCACTCTCTGCGCCATAATACAAATAGAAAAAAAGGAGGAAGGATATTTTTTCTGATGTTATGATTATTACGATGATGAAATGTTAGTGAACTGAATAGCTTAGCTGAATAGAGAATTGCATATGGAATATAATACACATAGCATAAATACATACCACCACCACACAAGTCAAGTCATAAGTCATGATTCATGAAGCATTTATTTTCTCACAGTTGACTCTTTTCATGAGAGAGCAGAGTAGTCTAGTTTAGCAGCAGTTGGTGTTTTGTCTTCTCCTTTTGAGAATTGGGAATACAATATATCTCTCAAGTATTATATACTACTTGAGCTGCAGGAATATTGCCAAATCCAGTTGAAAACTTAATACATATCCAAAAATAGTTAAGCTTGTGTTTGTGTCTGTGATGCACATAAGGTTTTTGCTTTGACTTTTTTGAGATCGTTATCATTGCATTTGCCACCACCACTGGTCTCAAAGTATCAAGCCAAAAATCTCCTTTTAAAATCCCAGTCAACAAGCTCAAGTCAAAACTAAAAATTTCATTAAAGTACAACAAGATTGCTAAAATGTGAACTATGCGTGTGTGTTTATGAAAGTATTTTTTATATATATTTTTTGCTCAGAATAAAAAATGTATCACCGCAGCAGTATGAAAAATGACAACTGCTAGTGAGACGACGACAAGCTCAGATTGTTAGGTAAAAGCATTATAAAAAATAGCAGACAAAGTGATAATAATAAATGAATGCAGTTTAGTCTTGCTGCTCTCATTCTAGTCATTTTTTATTTCTCTTCTTACTTATCTCATTTCCTACTTTTTCTTTGAAAAAATACACAAGAAAAAGTAAAAATGGTCTCGTGTTTTGTTTTGTGCAGTTCAAAATGCTTGTATCCATCCTGCATTTTCCTACTTATTTATGTGTGTTGTCTTGTCTCGTATTCATCGTGTCTATTTTCATGATTGTGTTGGTGCGAGATGATGCGATCTTTAAAAATGCATGACTATTGACTATTGACTACTCCAACTAGTGCGGCAGTACAGGTACAACACTAAACTAAAGTGACATAATAGCCAAAAAGCAACCAACCCTTTTCACTCCCAAAAAACTGAGCTTCTCCACCCTTTTTCTTGATGACATGACTTGTTGTGCTGTATGTGTGTGTGTGTGTGTGTGTGTGATAAACGGTGCAGTTCGAGGTTATTTCGTAACTTGAAAAAAGTTTTTTTGGAGGTTTGCCTTGACTCCAACATTGTACGTTTGCTTTGTATTTGCCTTTTCATCGTATCAACATTTTTATCCAAGTTATCCAAGTTAACAGTCGGCTGCAAATGTAACGAAACGGAAAAGGGAAAAAATACAAAGTTTTTTTTGGTGTACCGGACGGACTGATGATATGATGACGAAAGGAAAGCATCATTGTAAATGCAATACATGTCGTTATTGTGCAAGTAGTTTTGTGGCTATTTGGTGTTCCATATGGTATCAGGGTTCACGTATGTAACGGAATGTTGTACTTTTGTAAAATTGGATGAATATACGAAGAAAAGTTAATATAAGAAGTATATATACTCAATACTCTTTCCACCATATATTCACCGCACGAAAATCGTGGACAGATGTTGTTTCCACTTGTGTATCAAAACTTGCTCTCACACAATCAGAGGCAAAGAATCAGAAAAATCTCAGAGAGCTCTGAAAAAGTTTAAGACGAAGACTAATGCATCCAAAGTCATGTCAGTTTAGATAATCTCGACTTTCGGAAATACCAAACTAACAACCACGCAAAGACACGAAATACTTTTGAGTAGTTTTGCGTTGTATGGCTTTGTGAGCATTGCATTGATATGGATTTGCGGCATGGATTACGTTACGAATTACGATACGATGATGATGATGGGATTGAATTGAATATACAGAGTGTTTGGAATTGGAAATAATGATTTTACATGCAACAAGATGGTACGTTTGGTTTAATTTTATTGGCTTTTTTATGTACAAAGTAGACAAACTGAACATAACTAGTTTTCAGGATAAAATCCCCATCTTTAATAAAGCTTACTTTAATACTTTTAAAGCGCAAAGTAATGGATTTGCGTGTAATCGTTTCATTTTGCTTATCTTTCTAAGTGCGCATTCTATAGGTAGAGATAGAGAAGTGCAATTTTATTTGAAACGCTTTGCTTTACTTTTGGCTTAAGATGTATTCCACACTATTTCATTATCATATCGCAATTTTCTTTAAGCTTCATTTACAAAATCCGAACCTGAGCTGAAAAATTGATTTTTTTTTCTTCTTACTGTGACGGTTGTCTTTATTGCTGTTTACTAGAGAGTACGTTATGGTTACATACATACTTCTAAGTGAAATGTGTTTGCTTTCAAGATTGTGAATGGAAAAGAGTGAAGAAGCATTTTTACGGTTTAAGTTTCAAATTTTTATGAAGATGTACAGAGTAAAGAGATGAAAGGCTAAAAATAAATAGTAAATCTTGTGAGGTTGGAAGAGGACACGAGGAAAAAGAAGAGACTTCCCTTCTTTTTGATGATGATGCCGATGCTGATAATGATGTTTATGCTTGTACAGATGTGTAGGGAGTGGGGATACTGTTATGTACACTTGTACCAAAGTCAGATAAGAAATGTACCAAGATATTACACACAGTCAAAAGAAGATTAGTTTTCGTGTGTGGGTTTTTTTTTCTTGGAATAAGTTTACTGGTTAATATTGAGGGCTGAGGCGAGGCAAGAGGCAGACAGTACACTTAAAAATATGTGTAGATTAATATGTAGTTAGGATGAAGTGTTGCTTGTTGAAATGTAAAACAGTTTTTATTTGAAATCTTGGATTTCAGTTGTTCGAAAATATTACTTGTGAGAGGAAAAGAAAAACAAACTATTTCATCCGTTTCATCCATGGCATGATTTAATTTAAAAGTTAAACTTTTTTGCTGATGCTGATACATAGAGATGCATGCATGGTTTTGGCAGTTTTAGTTGTTTGGCGAATAAAGACGAGTATGTAAAATGTGAAGACAAAAAAGTGAGTGAGATGATGTGTTTCGTTTCAACTGTTATTGCTGCAACCTTCTACAAGGACTTTTTCAAAGTTTATCTTGTGGTGATAAATTTCTAGTTTTTCTGTTGTTAGTCTTGAATTAGGAGAGCGGAAAAGGAATGTTTTTATTACTTCAGTTTATATAATCCCATTTTTTTCGAAAGAAACGTGCTTAAAGTAAATATGTAAATAGGTTACACATGTTTAATGCAGCGAGCCGAGAAAGTCAGTGCATTCACATAGTCTATCGGTTTTGAAGGGATATAGAAATGAAATTGGAAACGCAAATTTAATTAACTTTTAAATTACCACAAAGCCGTTCACCGTTGTCCACTTCTACAAGAGTGAATGTGAAGCAAGCATTGGAATTCTAACATTTTAAGTTGTGTGAATAAGGAATGGAAAGCAATATACAAAATTAAATTGTAGTTTTCATCCTCAAATTAAAATGATTAGAGTGAGAAGGATTATTTCGAGTGGGTTGTATTGATCGGGAAGTTAATAATGTTTATTTTGTGTTGGTTCTTGGGTGCTCAAATTTCTGCAAAGTCGTACAAAATGTTTGAGAAACTATCTCAGTCAGGTAAGATAAGCGTGTAGTTTTATTGGAATAATTTAAATGGAAAAAGCAAATAGAAACAGGAGTAGAGATCCAATTACGCGTGCAAATATGTATATGCTTTAGGCTAGTTTTAACGGTTTGGCGAAAATTGAAAATGGGCTGCTCTGACCTTTGCAAAAGAGCATGGTTCTGCGTGTCTCGGTTAATTTAATTATTCTACCCGTTTTATATACTCTTTTTCCGATATAGTAGATAGAGTATAGATACTCAAGCGTTATTAAAATGGATGGTGGTAGAGAACTGGTAGATTAATTTTCGCTACGTTGTTGATATGTACATCCATGCTTTTGACATATTACGGACATAATTAAATTTTAGGGAAGATTCTTCCTTATAAATACTATATTGTACCATCATCTATGATGATATTAGAGATATTCTATCAAAAAGTGAAAGCGGTCTTTGTGCCTCTCCACAAGCTGTCATGATTTACATGATATTAAAACCTGCCGACATGGTCTGCACAAATAATATGCTTTGTAGGTACGTGTGCACTCATAAATGCATATGTGTCAAGTGGATGTGTATACATGGTAGCTTTTTTGTTAGACAGCCGCCATAGGCCATACATCATGATTTTAGTGAGTCTACGAAATTTAGTTTGCTTTCATTTCCGGTAACACATCAACTTTCTGTAGGAGAGAGATCGGAGTGTAGATAAGTTTTGACTACTTTCTTCTACTTTATACTATCATGATATAACACTTGGTTTAACTCGTTTACATATACCCTGCAGGGAGTTCTTCAATTTAAGCTCTCTCACTTAAATACATTTAACCAGTATATCGATCCAGTTTGACTTTATGCTCTAGTTTCACTTTCGTTTTAGTGGCTATTAAAAGTAAAGATTTGATATTCACATAAATGACTCATGACCTTTCACAGTCAACAGTTTTTGCATGGATTCTACTAAGGTAGTAGAACAAAATGAGATTTCTAAAATTGAAGCCTAACTAAAAAAGAGTTGTGTCATAAATAGGTATAAACTATGCTAGTGCTAAACGAATATAAACCTTAAATACTCTCGTTATTTTTAATCGATGCATACAAGCAATTTTAAAACTTCGACAATATAACCAACTCGGTAGAATTAAAAACGGACGAAATTTAAATGCGGACGAGCTTCGAAATTAAAGACCGACCAATTTCGCAGAAAATCTCACAGTCCGTCATTGAACGGATTATTTTATTGCCATATTTCGTTTAATGGGCATAAGTAAAGAAGAAAAATTTCTCTTAAAATTAAGTATTGTTCATCTCCTGTCACGTTTTCTATGTTCAAGTTTATTGATATGAAAATAAAATACTTTCAAATGTGAACATCAAGCATGGAATGAAGTATTGTGTTTCAAATTATTAAAACTTTTACTATTCTAAAGAATATCCCAAAATTGCATGGCTGCAACTTGTGCCCAATGTATATATTTTTTAAACTTTGCATCAGAACATAACAAAATAAAACCATATTTGAATTTTATTTTCTCTCTTATATTTTGGGCAATGTATCATGAAGTTAATGCTGTACACTAAAAGTTACCAAATTCTATCAATTGAAAACTTTTCCAACAAATTGTGATTGACACTTGGGTTTCTTTCGACAGACGTGTCTGGGATATTCAGTCAATTTTCTTATTCAATTTCTTTACATTGCATTGGCACTACAAGCGCAGTTACTAGTTACGAAAGATTGATAGACTTACTTACGGTTGGATTCTCAAAACTTGTTTAAATTTTATGCATTGTCAGTGTCAGTAATTTTGATACGCATTCTAGTACATTGCATGGACATAGTTGACTGATAGATGGCGATGGAAGTGACATTTTCAAGGCAATTACTTTTACATATTTACATCCATTCTCAGTCCGTTGCATTCCTTGTACCCTTCGTCCTTTCTTACACTTCAGCAGCAAAAACGACAACAGATACTTTTCAAAGTCAGTCAACAACAGGAAACAGAGCATAAAGCGGAGTTAATGTTGAAATTGCTGTGAAATATTTCATGTTTTTAACAATACGTCCATTAGAAACAAACGAGTCAGCCCATTAAAATGAACCTTGTCTTGTGTTTGTGTCTACTCTGTTCCGAGCCCACATAAAACCAAAAACAATAGCAAGGACAATAGATGGGCTAAACAAAAACCATGAAATCATAAAAAAAAACTTGCAAATTCTCACTGAGCTACCATTACACAGTGTGTTTTGTGGATGGGGTGTAGGACGACAAGCCCTCCCATTTGAAATACATGGTGGAAGCGTAACCACTAAGTATGGGTATTTTTGAAAACTAC
>JAQFZH010001519.1:0-20748 GCA_034695485.1 Entomobrya nivalis
ATTCTTTCCATTATTGCTAAATATTTTGGGATTCTTGTCATTTGGGATTCTCGTTTTATGGATAGATTCCTAGGACCCATCCAAGGTACCCATTCCCAAACGCAAGATAACAATTTTGAACTACCTTTGACGCTACAAATTAACTTAAATATACCTCTCCATGTTTACTGCATGAACCTTGCTTTCAAATATAAAATATTGTTCAAGAGATTGATTTGTAAGTAGTGAGTGTGAAAAAGTTATAATAAAAATACCTATTAATTTTCAAAAACCCCTACGTATTTTATTAAAGATACATATTTCTAAAATAAGCTTCCTAAACTTTCATCTAGTCTACTTTTAGAAATCTAAAATCAACCTTTGATGAATCCAGTAAGGAGAAAAAAACTGCAGACTAACACGCGAGCAAGAAGGCGAGCGAGCCACACCTTGTCTTTGGGCATTAAAAGGAAATTGGTGGAATTCCCAAAATATTATTTATCATCGTAGTTACGTCGTATTTACCGAGCGTGATCAGAAAGCTTACAGAGTCGTAAATCACAAACTACATGACTACACAGTTTTCTTCTTTGCTACTGACTACTATTAGGAATAACACCCTTCACTTCACACACATACCATCACTACCGGCATGAGTGTGTCTGTATTACCTTTATATGAACTGTGTGCGTGTGGTGGTTCATCTGTGAGTGTAAACATACTCGAGAGATATTATAACATTCCTTTGTGACTACATGCATGCATTGCACATAGTACACATTTTTTTATAAATAATACATATTATTTTTTTGAGTGAAGGCTGTGCAATAAGCGTATATTGTAGGTAGGTGGTGATGGTGGAGGTATGTCTTCTTCACAAACACATCCATCCCTTTGCTGCTGCCACATGCCATTGTACAAACACGAAAGGGGAATGAAACTAAGAACAATAATGGATGAAGAAATGCCAACAAAATGAATTTTCTTGAGGACACAAGACACACACACACACACATACGCTGTTAATATAGTTGAGGAGGGAGAGACCATCAGACCAGGATTGCTCTCTGTCACAGGACACATTAGCTGGCCGGATCTCACGACTTGCATCAAATGCTCTGAGCCCATGGCAAAAGGAGAGAACTCCGTCGTAGATTAAAGCTGCATCAGTCTAAAAGAAGAGAAAAAAGAAAAAAAAACATTCAACAACTTATACAACAACAACAATAAAAAGCAGTAATAAACTTCACAAGACATAATAATGTCACAGAATGACAGAAAACCCATTCAACAGCTTTCACCGCCATTGATATATCTTTTTTCTTTTCGTAGCAACTTCTCTCTCTCTCTCTCCAGCCTTCCCTCCATTTCTCTCAATCTTTTTTATTCTCCTTAAGTTTTGACTTTGCTGGTGGTTGGGTTGTAGTGTGAGCAGGGAGGGTTGAAATTGTGTCAAGAAATTATCCCTCGGTAATAATATTGTACGACGACGTATTTTTCGTATTATTAATGTTATTGGTATGTATCATCATCAGTTATTTACCACACTATGCCACCAATGTTGCACACAAAAAAAACCACAACTCAATATTGAAAAGTAATAATCCACAGTGTCTGTCTGTCTCTCCGTTGTTGTCTTGTTATTTTTAAATTGACGAATAACAACTTTTTCATTTTATAAATATCAAAGAGCTTTCACTTTGTTGACAAGGTGAATGATCAATAATTACTGAATGAGTTGTGTTGAAAACCGCTGAAAATAAATAGAAAGGATGTTGAGTTCACAACGAAACCGACAAACACGTTCAGCTTTGATTACTAAATGGTTTAATCAGAGAAGACAGAAGAAGAACAAGTGGTGGTTAGTTTCCTTTTTTATTGTTGTTCTACTTGCAAAATATATGCTCATTGGGCCTTTTTTCCGCCACCACCTCCAACAACAAAAAATAAATTCAAACAAAGTAAGTACAACATCATCAGGGGATAAATAGAAAGAAGTGAACTATTGTTCAAGCTTAAGTATCCATGAACATGAGAAGTAGTAGAAGAAAAAAGAACAGAGAAAAAAGTTTTCACTTTTCTTTCCTTTTTTCTACAAACACCCTTTTTCTTTGTTTCTTCATTCAGTCGTCAAGCAAGAATTTTTTTTTGAAAGAAAACTTTCTTTTTTTCTCTGAAGAAGGGAAAGGAGAATAAGACTTGAGAATAGGTTCATCTCATCACATCACATCACTTGGGTGATTCTGGTTTGCTCTTCGTTTTGAGAATGTGACACACGATCATGCAAATCAAGCTAAGTCTGTTGTCCCAGAAATTGAGAAAACTCTTGAGCGATTTACTCTTTCTCAGCACTCAGCAGCAGCACCGCTTCTCAAAGTAAATATTCTTATCCGCAATATAAACAGTGTGCGGTGGGGAATCCGCTTACAAGTGAAAGACAACAAAAAGTCGTATGTATGCATAATGCATCATCATCAACAGCAGCAGGAGCAAGGCAAGATGTCTGGCTGGATAAGGTTATTCTAATAATATCTGTTCAACTGCACATATGTCATGTGCACACACGTATGTATAGATCTACATATGCGTATGTATGTATAAATCGTTTAGTATTCAAAACGATATCATAACACGCAACACAAGATAACTGACATGACAGGAGTAGGAGTAGTACTGGGTAACTTTTTTTTGTTAAAAATATTATTTTCTGTAAATACACAAGGAACTGTGTTGCTTGCTAGTAAACTTTATGCCACAAAGTAAAGCAGTCAAGTGGCGGATTTTTAATGACTACAAAATAAGTGTGGATGAGAGATGAGAGAGAGAGGAAAGGTTTATGAGTAGAAGCTGAGGTATAAATAAGTATATTCTACAAGTTTGTTAAGGAAAGGATAAAATTGCAAGAGAAAAGTGATATTCCTTGCCCATTTTCTTCATCCTCATATTTATTCACTCATTCATTGTCAACCGAGAATGGTGGGAGGGAGAGAGAGAGATGAGTAAACACACACACAGATAGTATAATGACACTACCCTTAGGCCTTTGCAAGAATATTATGACTTATGCACGTATAAATCCAGGAAGAATGTAAACTAGAACGAAAACCCTTTCTTTCTGGTAAATAGTCAAGTTTGTTAGTCGTGGGATTTTCTCTGGTGAAATGCTGTGAACTTGCTTAGCCTCCTTTTTCACAGCGTATTTCACTTCCCTTTTTGCTTGCTTACTTTGGTTTCATCTTACTCATTTAATTTCAACGGAACATGGAAGCGAAGACGAGTAACATGGAGAATAATGTAAAGCATAAGAAAACCACAAAATGGCTTTGCATTCACTCACTGCTCTGATGTATGTACTACTACTGCTCCTTTTTATTCTAAAGGAATGTTCCAAAAGAGTAGAATCATCAATGGTGATGGTGATACGGTGGTGGAGCAATAGACGGGATATGAAAACGACATGGACAATGGATCGTGTAAATGTAATAAATATAATCATAATAGTTAAAAGACGAGCTAGGTAGGCTAACTATATACTAGTATGCTGCCTGGCTTGAATAATGTGCGTGGCGACGAAACACGCGTTGATTTGATAACAAGTAAGTCATAGTCTCAAAACAGACTTTAAAGAGAATGCAGTGGGGGTGGATGAGATGGGTAAGTCTGTGGTTGTGGTACTGCATGTATTCAAATGGAGTTGACTTTGATTTGATTTTAAATATACCTAGTTAAACAGCCAGTCAGATTCATCTTAAATTTAGAGTTGATATTTAACGTAAGTGATAATGATGACTGATGGCTCAACTGAATGAGCGAATATAAATGTCTGAACTATTTTCCAAATATTTTATTTGCTCATGTGATGATTTACTTGCGGAGTAGAACAATAATATGAGCTGTAACGGTAATATGATACTTATGCACGCATGTATACTTTCAGTACATCCACAAATCAACGTGTTTTCAGATAACTGAACAAGATAGCTTTTAATAGACGGCATGTTCTGCTCCTTGTTAACTTACTTGTTTTCGTCTTGATAACTAAAGAACTATCTCGTTCCATTATGTACAGCTACATTGCTGTCACATAAGTCATAGTGGAAAGTGTACAATCACAAACCCTTTTGCTTTCCTACCTTTTTTCTGTCTATCTATCTTAGTGAGTGAGTTAGTAAAGGCAGAAAGTCAATCTCATTGTATTCTTCATCGCCTGAAAACCTCAAGTTTAATAGTAGGTATCTTTGCGGTTGCACAAGTGTAAAAAAGAGTTTAAGTTTCCACATTGACTTATAAAACAAGTTCATCAAGTTAAAGCACGGAAATAGACACGAAGAAGAAGATGAAAAACAAGAAAAGAAAAGTGAAATCGCTTGTATTATTACTTGTTCTTCGTCTTCTCTTTCCCACCAACCTCACCAGTTTACCACATCGCATCATCACTCCAGCAGCAGCAAAAACAGTGCTATAGCTGGGAAATGTTGCCGTTCGAAACTGCTGGTTTTGTTGGTTTTACTCAGAAAGAAGAAAAAAGATTTAACTGCTGAGCTGTTTGTGGATAGTGACAGCGAGATAGAAAAATAGTGTTATAGATAGAAAAGATACAGAGACTTCATAAATACATCTGCAATGTCGAAAACGTTTTTTATGTTGAATCTTCACTCAATAATGATACATTTTTACCACTATTGTGATAAACTTTTATACGCATTAACAGTAAGACCACTTGATACTTCTGCCGAGTACATTTGTATGCATACATGCATGTACACACATGTGCATTTACAGATAGCTAGTCAGCAAGTACATAAAGATTCACAATTAAAGTTGAGTTAGTTGAGAAAGTAAAATCTCTTTTTTTGTTTTGTATAAATCACCTGCAAAACTTTGGAATAGCTTTTCGCATTAAACCGTTGCATGTCCTCGATGATCCGAGCATTCTCTGGAGTGTGATCTATCAAACGGAAAGACGTAATATTCACGCTGTTGTAGCCAAAGTCCTCTAAGTCATACATCTCTAGATCCTGTCAAAAATATATAATGATTCATTATTATTACAATTATCATAGGTTCATATAATAATATAAGGTTCCATAAACTTATTACGATATCGTCACGCATACAAAACTTGTTATCATTATTATGTCAGTGAGTAAAGTGATAAGAAAGATAAACAAAAAAATATGCCAGACAATTGTGTATTATTTGTTTTCGCAATAATACAAAATGGTGATGGTACCGTTGCCTGAATTGAATTGGTTGTAGATAGATCTCCGCACATAAAAACAATAGAAACAAAACCGTAATTGTAAAGGCTAAGCCGGGAAATCCCATTAGCAACATTGCAAGTGTTTAATGGGGCAGTTACCACGAGCCATTTAGATGCAAAAATATACATACATAGAACATCATCCTCCTCCTCCACCTCTCTCAAAGAGGCTGTTGCAGACGAGGGGGGAAAGAAACAAAAACGAATGGAATAATAATAGCGATGATGATGATGAAGAAGAAGAAGGCGGTTACGACGATTACTAAGCTTACTTTGAAACGAGCTTAAATAAAGCATGTACGTACACATATAAGTTGAGTTGTAGTCTAATTGTGGTCTCTTGCTGTTGTATATACATCTATAATTGGGAGTAAGAATATCTTCACGTGTAATTGCAACACCCATGAAACTACCTTCATGAAAATGGAATAAGAGCGTTATGCTCACACACTCACAATCAGACAAACATTTTGTTAAGTTGTAAAATGCCCATTTCAAGTAAGTATGTGTATTTGTGTTTGGCTGTCTATGTGGTCTGTTTTTTTGGTTGGTTGTGTGCTTCCAACTGCGAGTGGGTTGATGGGGGTCGGATTTGTGTGTATGGAACGTTGGTGCTGTGGTGGTAGTAGTGGTGGTAAAAAGAAAAAGGACTATTATGAAATGGAAATTACTTGAACTCAGTTTAATTAACTGAAAATTCCTGCGGGCTTATGAACGTTACATTATGTGTACATCTCCACAAACATAACAACTTGGCTTCACTTGACTTGGCTGGCTTGTTCTTTACGCTAAACGGCTGCTGTGCTGGTACAATGGCATGTGTATGGGGAAAACATACATACATAATGTACTACTGACAACTTTACATAATATGTACATACGCTCCGGAGAAGAGAAAATGGTTCTCTGCCGTTGTTCCTTGTCTTCTGTTTCGAACGTAAAGTGAAATTTAAAATAACAATCTAAAGTAATTCTTCTTTCCTATTATCTGTTGGCTAGCGCATATGTATAGTAAAAGAGTAAGCAGGAACAACATCCTTTGTGAGTTGTGGGCCAATAACAACATCAACCTAAAAACACACGCAACAGTAGCAGTGGCAGCATAAAAAAAGCCGAAAACGGAAATACCAAGCAGAGAAGAAGAAAAAATATATATACATATATTCAACACTGGCTTCTGCATTTTCTTCTTGCTTTTTCTCGTCGTCGCCGGTTTTTGTAGTAGTGTACACATCTGCGAATGAAAAACATGAAATTGGATAAAGCCAGTTTCTAAATGAATGCATTACACAATTAGACAAGGAATATTTCTTGATTTGAACCAAAAACGCATAGAGAAAGAAAAGGACGCCGTTGTCGTAGAGAAAGTACATGTGCACATTTTATGTCTATATGCAAGTAAGTGTTTGGACACAAAGTGAAAAGTTGGTTCATATACAAAGACATGCATATAGCTGTGTGCATAGTTTTTTTGTTATACTTTTAAAGAATTCACTTTTCCTGGCCGTAAAGAAATTAATCAGCACGGCCCATTTGCAAGTAATTCCTTTAGTCCTTATTTACAGCCATATTTCAAGTTGAACTTCTTTTGTTCATGATATGTATTTGGAGAAAGCTGTACAAGTAGTAGCACAAGTACAACAGGCGCAGCACAATGTTCAAGACCACCATGGAATATTTGTTGTTGTACAATAAATGCAAGAAGAATGCAGCAGACAAGACAAGACACACACTGAGACTGAGAGGGAACGAGAGAGATACATAAATTTGCTAATAACATTGAGAGCTGAGAGAAGAGAAAAAGAAAGATGCAGAGGAAAAACACAACAACGTACAGTCTCTCACAAGCTACCAAAATCGGAGCGGCGGTAGTAATGGCAATCGAGAAAATCCCTCAACCAAACCAACAGCCTTAACCCTGGACCAAATAAGGAACCAACAACTACTTTCGTAATGGGCTGCGTTGAGAACCCTATTAGCGAAGCCACAAAAAAGTGAAAGTTGTACATATAAAAGGGGTAAATATATATGTATTTATGTATACGCATAACACATTTGTGCATACTCGCCAACCAAAGGGAAAAAGTAAGTAAAAGAGTAAGTACATTGAATACGACAGCAAAAACGAGCGTGAAGTACTCTGAGAGTAAAAAAAAGTCCTCTGAGACCAAGACATGATGACACAGCACAAGCATATTTTTTTCTCTTTTTTTGTCACTTTTTGTTTTTCTTTCTGTTTCTCTCTTTGTATGCTTGTATGTCTTGTGTTTTCTTTTAAAAAAAAGAAAGGAGCCGGAAAGGGGAAGTTACACATCATTTCTTGACATGTGTCTCTTGTCTACATTTAATTTCTCAAATGGATCCTTTTGGAGTCGTGTAAACTAACATACACGCAGCAGTACACATTTATACTTTCATGGCAGCAGCAGATTCCTTTGTATGTTTTTTAAAGAGAGATAAGCGTTTTAAAATAAAGAGGGATATATCACTGCTGCTTTGTTGGATTTAGCGTCATTTATGATATTTTTCTCTTTTGAACTCTAATGCATGCATACATGCATTTAAAATGTGTTCTCTTTAGAGATGTGCGACGATTCATTCAGTTTTTCTCATCTCATCTCTATTTTTTACATAGCACAGACCACTTATCATCTCATTTTGGGCTTATTTTATGATTTTTAAAATTTTAAGTGTTATGATTTCATACTTTAGCGATGACATGGATGCTCTATGAATTTTTTACTTTATAATAATTTATTCCAGGTTTTTTTCCTTTGCACTTACAACTTGGACGCAATTTATTTTCAACCAATTTTTCACTATCTATCTACTTTGTCCGACTTATCAAGTAGCGAAAGTCACTTATTTACTTCATTTTGTCTGTCTGTCGCTGTACTATTATATGTACCACACACGTGCCATCCGATTTCAATCAAACTTGACACAGTAAAACATATTATTACCATGCTTTATGTCTCCAACAAGTTAGGTCCAAATCTCTCGGCGGGTCATAAGGTTTATGGATCCTTTTACATTCTCTACTTACGTACATGCCTATTTATAAGGTTATTATTTTTTAAATCGAGTTGCCGACATCATTTTAAAAATATGTATCTAATAGAAAAACAAATCAAAATGGATCAACTGTACATACACACACACTTTATATGCATTCATAATATGCATTATGTATACATGCAAGTTTGGATTCGGAATTGGGTGCCACCAAACCATTTTGGCCTTCCCATCATACATGCCATTAGCTATATGTTTTTATCATCTGAAATAATATTCTGTTTTAGCATTTATTTTTTTCTAACGCTCCTTTTCCTTTTTGATTTCTTTCCATTAGCACGCCACTCACGTCGTATAAGCCATAAAATGAAAGTGGAATACTGATGATATCGAATATCCAAATCCAATATTTTTTGTATGCAGTAAATGCACTTTGACTTCTTAAAATAAAAATGATAGGTTATAGCTTTTGTACACTCTTCACACAAAAAAAGTAAAATATCTTCACAAAAATATATTCCAGTGGTAAAGAAGTGTGACCCACAAAAAAAATAAAATGATTTCTTTATTATTATCAATAAAATTTTCCTTAAAACTGGACAATGCATAAAAGGGACCATTTTTATTTGTATTGGAAAATAAAATACGCTAATAGTATCTGTCATTTATAAAGTTAGAGGGCTCTCCTAATTGTAGGGCTGATCAAATGCCAAGAAAGTATAAAAACCAAAGTAATACACACGAATGCGAGTTTTTAGAGAACAAAATCCTTAAACTTTTTTTTCTCCTCTCTTAAGCTTTTTTTTGTCAGATCATCATAAAATCCAGCAACCAAAGTGAAAACCCAATCCACTCCACACATCCGCTTAAAAAAATAACCTCCCCATTCATATTGCTACCAGCAACACAGGCGAAAGATAGACATTTAAAAATAGGGGCCTGAACCTCACTGATTGTGTTTGAGGGAAGAAAAATAAATGGGCAGACCCACTCCCCTCATTTCTTTGTCAGGGTAAAGCCATAATTGATGTATCTGCAGTGGGATAGAGCCTATTCTCGTTCCTCCTTTCATAGCAGCAACTATTTTCACGTCTAATTTCATCCGAAATTTGTTACTTTTCTTCTTGTCTTGTTTGTGGAAGATTGGAGCAGCCACTTCTTCCTTAGATGCAGTACAAGTACATAAAGTACTTAAAAAAAGACAAGACATAGGACATCAAATAACAACCAACCCCAAAAAAAACATGCCACGTACATTTTCATTCCTCCATACATGTCGTAAGTATATGTATTATTGTATTGAAAAATCTTGGCATTATTTGTTGCAAAACCTTAATTTTTCTTGGTTTACTTTTATTCCAACTTTCACTTTGAGGACAGAGTGAAGAGCAACTCCTTTTTTCATCATCATCGTATTATTTTTTCAAACGATGAAAAATAACTTGTGCAAATTTTAAACGGGCGATTGAGAAATAAAGGCGGGCGTAAATTCTTTAGACATTTGACTAATGTATAAGCTGTCCCAATTTAATCGTGTCTCCATTTTGCATTAAGTTTTTTTTTTGAAGAAAGCACTTCCATAAATTATATTATATTCGTATGTTAAAGCGAAACGTTGTCATCGCTTCAAATGTTTTTCATTTCTCTACTTTACCCTTTTATTATTATCATTATTCTCGTCTTTTCTCAATTTGGCTAAGCTAAAATCCCATTTTTTATTCAATATTATATAAAAGGTTTGTAATGTAAGCGCTTTTGATAAAAGAGCAAATACTTCTACGCATTTTTTTATATGAATTCCTGTCTCTTTTATTGAGATTTGTGAATTTAAATGACTTTCATTTATCATAACGTTGTATGGCAAATAATTGATTTGGATTATTTTAAGTATCATTCCTTATATTTAAGAAATCTGAAAAAGTTGCATAGTATCTGACCCAGATATCTTGTAAAACTTGTTCAAGCTATGTACTTGAAGATTCAATTCCTAGCTCACGAGCTTCGTTTATATATGAACATGTGTATATTACCATAAAAATTACAATTTTATTGGTAGTCAAGTTACTTGAGTCTTCTTCGTGTGTATTTATTGACATTGTATGATAAAAACTAGGTATTGGTGAACCACAGAAAACAAAAAATAGGAATGCTTATTCAGTAATATATTATAAAAATGAACTTACCAGTGTCGTGAAATGGTAATGGTAGCGAGCATCATTCATCTGTAATTGCAAAATCTGCAGACACAAAAAAAAATTGTGAGAAGGGTTAGCACAATAGGCCCCATTCTTGGAAGCAATGATCATTATTAAATATTATCGAATATACTGCATTGCCACCAATGTCGCAGAGGAAAAAAACTATTGCTGAATACTATTGAACTACAAGTTAGGCGTCTCATTAGCATATTCACTTGAATAGATGCGTAAGATAGTTGAGTATGGAAAAACTTGACACGGGAATATACAATCCTTTTGTGTATTTATACGAAAAGTATGAAATCGTAGGATAAATAAGGAGTACTTCTACTCAATTTGTTACAGTTGATCAAAAGATATAGTTTTTAGAGGCCAAGTTTTACAAAGTTGGCATGGTCATCAGTGATCAATATTTAAATTGAAGATTTCGAAAAATTCACAATGACTATATAGCCTACAAATATGGTTGGAGTTGTCGTAATGCTACTTTTTTACTTTTTAATACGTACAAAGTATAGTGCTTGATATTTTTGCATTTTAAAGCATTAAACTGAATATATAATTCACTGTGTCATAAATTTTTAATTAGAGTAAATGCGGAAATAAGGACCTTGCTTAGAAATGCATCAAAATTGTGAAATTGAAGTCATTTTAACATACTAAAATATTTAACTGTGTACTAAACAGCTGTAAAAGAAAGGTAATACGTCGAACGGAATTGTAAATTAAATTTCACATTTAGAGGGACATTTCTAAATGACTTACAATTACGTTAAATTCTCCTGAGCAATGGAAAAATAGATCTTGCAATATTTAAACGAAACGCTTCAAATATAAGTAGCAACTGAATCAGCAAACTGGCAAAATACTTTTTGAAGTAAATGACAGGTATTTAATGACTTACGATACGGAAGAATAAGGGTAAGTGTTTGATATCGACGATAACATTAAAAATTTGACGACGCTTGATCTCCTTCAGCACATCACGGTACGTGGTTGGAGTCACTTCTCTTGTAAAGATCTCCGCACGTCTGCTACTCAGCCCACCCTTTTGAGATGCCTCTCGTTTTTTAATCAGATACTCGACTTGCATCAAACCTGTATGAGAAAAAGAGAGAAAAAGTCTTGCTTGAAAAATATGAACTAAATAAGTTCTCACCAAGCAAATTAAATAAACATACATACATATACAACGTAAATATACATAACTGTTTTTTTTTTGGTTGCACAATTTTGTTTTATGTACCCTAAACTTGTGAAAATTACTTGATGCAAGCCTGTCCAAAAAATTCCCACGTGGCAATTGGAATCATGAAGATTACTCTGTACTTAAGATTTCCTTTTAGTTAAAGTAAAGTGCTGGAAAGGGAACATGTGTGATTTAATTTATATTTGCAAGTTGCACAAGTTTTGTTAGTTTTCTGTTAAGAGAAAGCAATTTCATACGTGTAAGTGCCATATTTTTGTAAGCTTTATGGAATCAAAAGTTGATAATATTGAATATATTAACTAATATATTACTCTTCATATTTATATTTTAACCTGTAACGAAATATTTTCATAGAATGTGAAATTCAAAATACGACGTCCAATATTATTAGATTTCACGGGTTCCGAATTTTTGTTATCTTCTAGTAAACCGCAAATATCACGCCACGTTTCATGAAGAGCATCTTCCAAGTCAGTGTATAAAGTTGAAACTATATTAAACTATACTAATACTATATTGTATATGAGTAGATGTCTGTGCACACATTTTGTTTAGTATTACAGAGTATTTTAAAATCAATTTTTTCCAATTTTTTCAAACTGCATTTTAAGTGCTACACCGTTACTGTTACTACTAATGAACTTGAAATTCATTTTTGACATGGTAGACAGACCAAAGGGTTGACCTTCATAAATGCCTTAAATCTCACAGGCACTTCTTATAAATACTTTAGCATTATTTATTAACTTTGAAATCTAAAGAGCATTTTCGATTTTTTCTTTTGAAGTATTTTTTGATGCTCATGTGATTCCAACTTTTCACTTAGTTTTAATCTTGCTACATGCGATTCTGTACCATTTTTAAGTGCTTCGAACGAGCTAAATTTATCTCTGTTGTATTGTGAATTATGCACTGCGCAAATATTGTAGGTTATTAGATCAATTAATTATTTTTTCCCGGGTAACAATTATAATTTGCTGTGTACTTTTTTCACAGTATAAAATAATTGCAATGCTACTTCATTCTAGCCTTCGAAAAAGTTTTGTATTTCACCTTTGATGGGCACGAGTAAGTTTACACGTCATTTTCTTATGAAAGTTAACGGAGACCAAACGCACAATTCCGTGTCGCCATAAAATCTTGTATTTGCCTATACGCTTCTAATTTATAGATTGAAGACCGTCCCTCTAAACTTGTCTTCATTCGTATATCATTCCTATCAATTATTTTCATTTCTTACATCACTTTTACCAATAAAGTCATCCCTTGAGACTCACAAAAGGCGTCTTTTCTTTCCACATTATTTTCTATCTGTTCTCCCGTCAACTCATTTATGTTGCCCATTCCTCCTTTCATTTACACCACATTCTGCACTTCTGTCCAAACTTGTCCTCTATCTCTTTCTGTCGCCACCACTAGTGGCCTTCCTTCTCCTTACCATGTTACATCTTCAAAAAAAAGTGTATATAACAAATACTTACAATAGTCTATCCTTTTCTTCCTCGACACCATAATTATTGGCTATAACTTTTTTTTCAGCCGGAGCATCTGTTTTTCTAACTTTCCACAATAAAAATCGGAATGCTAGTTTTAAATACATCAGTATCTCTAACCCAATATATATATTTATCATGAGGATCATCATATATGATGAATACAACTTACAATAGGGATACAAAAGTTGTGCATATTTATTTATGTATATTACCACCGCAGTACTTCCACCACCATTACCGCCGTCACAGCAATGGAAATGACACCACAAAAGACAGGAGTGTAGTTAGTAGTACAATTTCTGCTATTGCCACTGTTGCAAAACAAGAACACTCAAAAAACACAAGCCTCTATTTTTTCAGCTCTTCTTCTACTTCTTTCTTAGTTACTATCAGTTTAATCCAGTGTCATTGGGAAAGAAATAAGAAGAGCGACAGAATGGGAAAAAATCTTGGTCAAACTTTTTTTATTCTCTGGTATTCTCTATTTTTCTCTCTGTAAATACACACAGTAGTAAAAGTAAGTAGAAGTCTTTTACTCTGTTCGGTTTTGTGAGACGACGTCTTTGTCGTCTAAGTCTCTTTCTTTTTTTAGTTGTTGTTGTACTACTATCACTACTACTAGCGGTGGTGGTGGTATGGTGGTGGTAGTGTGTGACAACACTACATTTGGCCCAATTCATTCATTAACAGTGGGACAGTTATGTAGCAACTTTGTCTTCCAACTTTGTCTTCTCTTCCAACGTTTTTATATTTTTTGTCGTAGTCTTCTTCATCCGCCCATTGCATTATATTTTTTCACTAATTTTCTTCTTACTCAACCCAATATACGTTCTTGTTGTTGTCTCCATCCCATACATACATACATTTCCCCCTGCATTCCATTTTTGTTATATGTTGATGATGATGACACTTTTCTACTCCTATTTATTAAACCAAATAAGAACAGAAGTATACTAAAAATCTGAAGAGAGAGAGAGAGAAGAGAAATAGATGCATTCTTTTATTTTTTCGTCTCCTCTTTTTTTCATGCTAAAAATGCTGCCTTCTTTTTAAAAATATTTCTTGATAACATACTTTCGCCCTCTTTCTTTCTACTTCAGGTTTTTCATACGAAAAGAAGCAGAAAATGCAGACTTTGACTTTGTCGTCGGTTTACTACATTGTCGTCGTCACAGTCAGTTGTGCTACCCACCAAAGAACAAAAAAGTTCGTCTTCCAGAGTGTCGTAGTCGTCGTCGTCTACAAAGAAGAGAAACTACTGCTGCGTGTATATGACAATGTGAAAGAAAGAAAGAAAAAAAGGATCTCAACATAAAACTGTAATCAGTCTGAATTCCCTGCATACTTACAGTAATACCGTTAAACAAAAGAGAAAAAAAAACTTACTAGAATGCGGTGTTCATTTCGTTATTTATAGCTGCAGAATATAATCTACGTAAAGCTGTATGTATAAAACTCTGTGTGTATTGTGTAATGAACACTGAAGCCAGTTTTGTTGCTGGAGTGCCTACAACCCCAGAAAGTTAAATAGTATATTTGTCGGCATTCCAGAAACCAGGTTTTCCATATTTATCACTACTCTCATCGTACAGAGTCAAGATGAATTTCATGCGTTCCATTCTTTTTTTGTCAAACAAAAAGAATGTGTGGCATGACAAGGCGTTCAGGTTTATTAGAAAAACGTTGGCGGAAATATTTCCACTTATGTAAGCAATATACGACATTTTTACAAACATTAGAGATTAAACATTTTTTATTATTATTTCGTTAAACCAAGAAATACCAATGGATTTCCAATATTCTTCATTTTTTTCTTTCCCACTTGTCTAATAACTGCGTTTTAAGCACTTTTAAAAAGTTATTTATTCCTATTTTTGAGCATATCGAAGAAAAAGTTTGTAGTATTAAAGAATTCCCAAAACTTTTCCACGTACAAAGGGGACAGTGCTTAACCATTATTACATGTAATTGACAATTGTTGCAAAAAATGTACGTCTGTCATCTCATGTCATATATCTATTCTCAAGAGTATATAACCACGTGCTTTTCCCTACCTACTAAAGCAAATAATTTGAGTCCCTCTTTTTCACAAGAAAAATGCTTCATCATCTGTAGATTTCTTTTGAAAAAAAGTTCCTTCTTCCAGGAAATGACATTTGCTTTTTGAACAAACCCAAAGTTCCCAACGCAACTTTTATTTGCAATTAAACAAGCTCAAATTGAGAGCAACCTATTTACCCATTTAAATTACAAAACTCGTTCAGTGTACTAACAATTTTTTAAGTCGTGTTCATCCTGTTCAACAACGTAACTTTGCCGTTGTGAAGGCAATAAAATCACACAAACTCGCAATATAACCAATGTAATGTAATGCACATCGAGATAGCTAGATGCATTGGATGTACATTGGTATGCATGTATATGAATATGTATGCATGCCTCTCAAGAAAATAAAGTTAAGAATTTCTAAAGAAAAAAACTTATGTTTTAAACGGTAATAATATTTGCCTCAAAGGAGGACATATTTTCATGAATTTATCAAAAGTATTCACTCTCATCCTACTAGTCTACCTACACATAAAGCAACAACGAGATGTAGTACACACAGACGCATGCAAAGATGCATCCACGGATTTTTTTTTGCTTTTACTCTGTAATATTTTTTTTCATTTTGTACCATATTTTTTGAAACTCTAGCTTTCATCGTGCACACACCAATTTATACTATACTCCCAGCAACAGTGAATGACTGGGTGTACGGTGAATTGCAACATATACGTAAGTATGTAGGTATATAACATTAATAGTTAGGTGTGTAGTGTGTAGGTATATATGTGTGTAAGAAAACGGGGGAAAGTATAAATATTTTCTCAAGGGATTTAAGTTTTTATAGACACAAGAGCTCTTGGAAATCACAGATTTTCCACACATGTGAACCCCACGCTGAGAGATAGAGAGACCGACTCTCTAAGTGCACACAGTAGTTTTGTACTACTACGATTACTACTACTCTTTTAGTCTCAAGAGAAAATAAAAAACGAGTAAAAATGGAAAACAAACCGAAAAAAATGTTGTAGTTGTGCGTGTGTATGAATGGTTCACTCTAGTTGTTTTTTTTGGTCTCGATATGGCTGTTGAGTTTTAATAATATTGTGTAGCAGCACCAGTTTATGGACTACTCCAGGAATAGAACTAGTACTCCAGCAGCAGATTCCAAAACGGACTTCAGTTCAGTAGTCCAGACTTGTTGGGAGAGTGCGTTTACTTAAGTCAAGTCTTGAATTGTCAATTTTGCAGTATATTTCCTACTAAATCATCCTATATGTATTCTACATAAGTTATCTGCTAAATTAGGGGATAAGGCTTATATAATTATTACATACACAGGGTAACAGGGTATTTAAATGGGAAAAGGGTAGATGATATGGATATCTGTGAAATATGCTTTACTTTGAACGTGATGCTAAAGCAAGTCACGTTCATGCTATGTTGTCTGCTATTTTTCATTATAGTACACACATCAATAGGCATTTTAATGAGTTTTGTGTGTTTCTAGCAAAATTCAAATAAACAAAAGTCATTCCCCTTCCTTTTCCCTCAAATTATGCAACATATCATTGCTTCGTTAATAATGCTCTTCAACTTCAACTATAACCTCATATCTCGTTCCTTTTAGCTGAAAGATTAAAGAAATCCGGGAGGCAGATATTTACGTTATGTATGTACGTGAGGGAGACAGAAGCAGGTGAGATATGATAGGGCTGATAAAGAAGCAAATGCTCATCTGCATATAGCACTTTTTCCGGGATTGTATTTTAATATTTCATGGCAAATTATTTGGAGAATTCTCGAAAAATTTGCACAATTCCCGTAAGAAGCTTACATCGTTTTCAGTAAATTAAGTATATGTGAATACGTTTACACTCCCAATGGCTTAAAACGTCTGTAATAAAGGCTGGGAGTCACACTCTCTATAATTTAAGAGTTTAACTTTAAAACATTTAAAATTTCAGTTTTTAACTAAAAGTTAAGACGAATAAATAGTACACATTTATATTCAGAATGGTCTCAGGTCTGTTTATTACTAGTCACTTATTCATGAAACAAGATAACATTTTGGAATACCGGACTCTAAAGTTTTTTGTTTTGTTTTTAACTTTGTACCTTGGACATTTGCAAAAAAAATCTTGGTCTAAAATAAATAGTATAAAAACATTTTTTGTCAATGTTGCGAAAAGTAGAGGCATTTAAATAAAAGTTTTTTTTGTCAACAAAAAACCTCTAAATGGACCATCTGTGTTACATATGTAAGTATGTTACCTATGTATTTGATGTGTATACCTATAATTGCAATAATGTACATAATGTCTGAAGAGACAGGACAAAGAAACTGAAACAGGAAGTTGTGTCTGAGCGTTCAGAGGTGTGCTTATCTTAAGTGAGTTCCGCCATATAAAATTGGGAAGTTAAAGGAGAGAGAGAGAGAGTGAAAAAAGATAAAAATGTAGTCGACTATGGAGTCCATTCCTCTGCATTTACAACAACTGCTGTTGTGTTGCAGTGGAAGGACATTTTCTATATAAGACATACAGACAAAAAGGCTTGCTGCTTTACTGCAGTCGCTGGAGAACAGAGAAAGCGAAAAAAACGGAAGAAGAAAGACAAGGTGCTTTTATCCTTTTTGAAATGCGTGAATGTGAATCCATTTCCCCACTTTCCGAATCATTACACAAGGTGCTTAGAACACATAAATAGTACATTCTTCTTAAATAACATTTTGCCGGTGAAGAAGAAGAAGAGTAATAATAACTCGTAAAGTAGCATATGTACAGCATTCTCTTGTTCGTGTGTGTCATGCTTACGTGTGTATATCTATACACTTGTCAGTAGCGTTTTTACTATCTCTTCTCTCTCTCCCTCAAAATCTCTGAATCTGCAAAAGAATTAGTCGTTTGTTAAATTTGAGCCCGTAGCTATAGTAGTTGTAATAGTTGTGCTGAAAGTTTGCGCATTGTGCTGCAACTTGAATTATTTATCCACTTTAATAGCCTCTCCCAAGTAGTTTTGTAAATGATTCCTTAAATTGCAAGAATATTAGCATGAATGTTAATAGTATCATTTCACCCCAAGATGTTGTCTTTAATATTTCCCTGATGATGGAGAAAGATTGTTTGGCAAGGATACTTACAATTAAACACACCGTGTGCACCAACGATTTTTTTAATGGGAGTCTGTAGGTATGCATGTGTTTTTGCAATAGTGCTTTTAAAAATGGATTTAAAGTTAATGAGGTATACATATAGATAAGTAGGTTATAAAAGGGTTTCCTCTTACCATCTGGTTCCTCGTAGAGGAGTGCAACTCTAGTCCAATTGAGAAAGAGTACAGCATCCCTAAGCGCCATTGCAAGGAGAGACTTGGATGGAGTCAGTTTTAGCGGATATCCGTTCATTTGGAAGCTACCACTTGATACAGCTGTTGAGCGGGATAGGGGCTCCGAATCGTAGAATGAGCTTGTAGGTAAAATCAAGGGTAAATCCAGTGAGAAAGACAGGGATTTCAGGTGAGACTCCAGGCTCATGTCGACCCCGGTGGCAAAAAGTGCGGAGATGCCCCCATTCATTAACTGACATCCTGTGAAAGCACAAAACAGCATTTGGGTTAAAACAGGGAGAGAAATTCGAATACTTTAAAATTGTTTAATTTTTACGCATTGCGAAGGATTTTTGATTACTACTTTTATGCATATTGTATGTATACTCAGTTCATTTTTATGGCAAATTCACAAGATTCATCCGCCATTCTATAGTTTTTTTACTACTTCGCTTTCTATAAACACCATGGTAACAAAAGTCTGTCATGTTTGTATACTTTAGTTAGTATTAATGTATTAATCTAGTAATGTCCTCTTGATGGGATAATTTTGTCATCGGTCATGTTTTGACAGAAAGCTTTCTTCAAAGTAAACTTGAGTGAAAGTTTGTGTTGTTGGTTGTTGTAGTAGTGAAGTGTGAAGGAGTGACATATTTGGATTTTTAGACTTGACTCCATCCACCCACCCACAAACCACTGTCATTCATGCACCTATTCAAATTGTAATGTTATGCAGTGCATTGTGCTTTCCAACAAAATTGTACGTGCACGTTTTAAATGATTCTTCAATCTTTGTCTTTGGAAGAGAATATTTAGTTGGTATTCAAGATGCGCATTCATTCATTCCATATTCTACCAAGTGAAGCGAAGTCAATTTCAGTCAGTCTCTGTCTCAGTTTTCCTTTCAAGTCATTTTTCTCATATGTGTGTGTGTCGTCTTACGCGGATTCCATTATTGAGAAACGATTAGAGCCACGGCTTGCTTGTTCCACATTAGAAGGACATTAGCAGGGCATTTAAGGTTGATGTTGATGACATGCTGCTGCTGTTGCTGCAGTAACTCTATTTGCTCCCATACAAATATATTCATTCATGGATAGAGGATTTACACAAAAGGCATCATCTTCCGAAACGGTTTCCTTCTTTACCCTCAACTCAAGCATGTTGATGATGATGATGTTGATGATCCACCAAAGCTAAGCCAGTTGAAGATTTGTATACTCTAGACATCTACTCTGTGGGAAGCATATTACTATGCAAACATTGTTGTTCATTCTGATGACAGCATGTTAGCATGAAACAAAAGTCGGTGGTGACGGTGATGATGATGCTACCGGGGAAAGATATTGTGCAAAGTTTGTACGCGCAAATCGACCTGAGATGTATACATGCAACCGCACCAGTGAGTCTTTGTGTTAAAAGCAAACATGAGCAAGACTACCTTATCCCAAAAATTATTTACAAGTTTTGCGAGGTTTTTGATAGAAAATTGCTTAATAATAATATTGTAATGTGTGCATATCAAGTGACGATTTAGACTCAAGACTAGACTACGTCTTGACTTGACGAGACAGGCATTGCATTATGTGTACTATATTTGCAACCCATGTAATAGGATGATGAAGTGAAGAAAAGTGAAATTATGATTCAGAGTGAATTATCAAGCTAATATTCAGTGTTCAAATGGAAATCTAGTGAATACAGAGATATAAAAGCTTACTCTAATCTATATGGCAGTGGCTTTATTTAATCATTGTTATTGCATAATGTGTACTGCTGTTCTCTTTACTTTACTTTACATGCGAGAGTGTAATTCACGAATGGCTGGAAGATGATATAATGAAAATGTCATTTTATCGTTTTTTATATTTGTAGCTTCCTGTTGTAGTTCTTCCATAATATCGACAATGGCGTAATCCGGAAATGGGATGGCTGTTAAATAATCATTGGGGGGTTAATATTTTCTGTTTCAATATGAGATTGCCAAAAAAAATATTGCAATTTCTGATGATTATGATTTTCTCGGCTGACTTGATAAGGAAAAGTTCGGATTCGCTTTCTTTCATCCTCAATCATTTTTCTAATTAGTGGTAGTACTATACTGATTATGGTGACGTGGGATGTAATAGGAGTAAGCTCTGTCTAAAAATTATAAAATCACCTCAATTTTTTTAATCATTTTAAAATTTCTACCAGCTAGTAAATTATATTGAC
>JAQFZH010001520.1:0-20744 GCA_034695485.1 Entomobrya nivalis
GCTTTCTTAGATACTGCTTCTAGTTATTAATGAATAAACTTCAAAAATTGTCGCAATTGTTTCCGGACATGCTTTACCAACCTGACGGCTTCGTAAACATTTTCAGCTTCCTTAATTAGTATGATTAAGTTAAGTATTTGTCGTCCAATTCTTTGGATTACAAACTTTTTAAGTATTTTTCTTTAATATTTTGGTGCTTTTAATCTCCGGTTAATAAAACGTAGTTTTAGCTCAGACTATTAACAATAAAATACACGTAGTTATTAACAAACTATTTTACGAAGCATGAGGAATTCGTAGTTATGCAGTGTTCACTCGTACTTCTATTAAATCTAATCAATTTTTAAAAGTAATTTGTATTTTGGTTTTATCATATTCTTCAACTAGTATAAGTTGAATCAATAAAACACGCCAGCGACACATGATCGCGAAGCAACGTCGAATATACCCAGTTTAAAACCACAAAGTGAGCTGTTTATGTATTTCAACTTGCCTTGTCACAGCTTACTTTATTTATATTGAGTACTCACAAGTTGACAAATTTATGTATGCATAAAAGTTTATATTGCTTGTTGCGTTACGTTACATCGGTATTTTAATTGAAGACCAGTGCAATGTTCATTTACTTATATTAAGAAATATATTAGATTTAAATAACAGTGGAATCTACATGTGACCGTATTACAAGACGGAACATTTTGGCTAGTGTAATTCTCACAAGAGATCTATTACTGCAGCAAAATAAGTTCACGAAATAATTGCTGCGCTTTCATTGCATTTGAAACACAGCACACACACATTGCATAGAACTCATGTTTTTTTGTTGCCAAGCCGCATATCAACAATGTTGGTCCACCATCACAATCATAAAGTTGCTCGATCAAAAAAGTCACTGTTAATATTATGATTACTAGTGTTCAACAAATTTGGCGGTTTTGGATGGAGGCGTTAATAGTTAATAGAATGGTTAATAGTGTTCTCTATTCTCATTGGATTTACATTCCAGTTAGTCTCAGTTGCTTCGAAAATAAGTTGACAAAACTTTGAAATCAATTCGACAAGCATGAATCCATTTAAGTGCACTTTGTGTGACAACGAATATTATAAGACCAAGAAAGTATTGAACCTACATATCACATATACTCTCAGTGCCACACCACTGCCTCTTTTTACCTGTGAGCTTTGTCCCAAAACGTATATAAAAAAAATCAAAGATAACAAATCACGTTGTAATATTTCACCATGGCAAACGTCCATTTTTGTGCAAGGAATGCCCATTGTCGTACACTACAGGGAGTGGACTAACTAGACATGTGTATATAGTTCATTTAAAAATTAGACATAGCTGTAAATTTTGTGCACAACAATTCACTTTAAAGGAATCACTACAAAGTCCTGTAAAACAGTACATCAGGGACCTCAGCCGTTTGAATCCTCATTTTGCGACAAAAAATATACGTCTCGTCATGGTCTAAAAGGTCATATGAACGTAGCACATACGGCAAATAAAGCAGAATACAGGTGTAAACTATGTGGGAAATCGTTTTTAATAAAGGCTACCTTACGCAATCACATCATTCGACATAACAGTGACAAGCTTCATAAATGTGATATATGTCTCAAAGCGTTTCACACCGATGCTCAGCTTAAACTTCACAAGAAGATCAATTTACCAATGAAAAAACCGTTTAAATGCAATTTGTGCGATAAGCGATTTACAAGAATGTCTAACCTAAACTATCATTTGAAAGGTGTACACAATGGTCTTCGGAAAGTGACCTGCGTATTTTGTGAAAAAGTGCTAGCCGATAACCGGGGACAAAATATTCACATTCTAAAGCATATAAAAGACCAGCAATATGAATGTGAGCTATGTTCCGCAAGATTTTACACGAGGGTTGACAAGAGTAAGCACGTAAGAGTACATACACAAGAAAAACCGTTTCAATGCAAAATTTGTGGTAGACGTCTTACACTTCGAAGTAATTTAAGTCGACATGAATACATTCATTCACAAGCTAAACCATTTCATTGTGTGTTTTGTGGCAAAGGATTTACAACTAGGAAAGGGGTTCGCCTTCATAATTTAATGGAGATACAGGGAAAAGCATACTCATGCGACATTTGTGACGAAGCATTTGTATCAAAGGATAGATTGAATAAACACATGTTAATACATGGGGAAAAGAAATTTAAATGTGACAAATGTGATATGGTATATAGACGAGCATATTCCCTGAAAATGCATCAGACAAAATGTCACTAGATCACTGATTTGGATAATTATATGTCACGTAAAATTAATATGTTGTAATGAACATTGCATGGCATAAAAATTACATGAAAATATGTCAATAATTGAAGTGTCTGTGATGCGAATATGTCTTCCATGATTATTAAGTTTATCGTGATATGTAAAAATTATTAACATGATGGGTTCACAGTTTGTTTGGTTAGGCTTTTCATAGGAATACCTAAATTAAGCTATAAATGAAATGTTAAAAATGTATGACATTAAAACAAATTTATGTATTTATTATATAGTGATTGTAATTACTGACGGCATAAATTTATAATTACTTATACTTATATGATTAACATTTGTAAATACGAATTGAAGTTAGTAAAATGTTAGAAATATTTGCATCGCTATTGTAATCATTGTATTGTTATAAATTTTAATAATTGTAGTTTACTAGTAAATAATATTTCATAGAAAACAAAAGCTAAAAAACTTATTTACATTTTCCTAGTTACTTGTAAAGTGCGTATATTTTGAATATTTATATGCATTATTTTATATAATTATTGAACAACTAATTCGTATCTGCGACGATGCTAACAGAATCCAAAAATACGTTTTTATGCATCTTCATAAAGTAATCTAATATGAGGCTTGTTAAGCATTTTAGTACATCTATGGAGGCATATACTTATCAATTGGCTTAATTTGAAGAAAAATAAATCTATTAAAAACAAAACGATCTGAATTAATCTTAAGTACAAAAAATTCGATTTTGACGGTTCGACTCGAGCTCCTTTTTGCAACAATTTGGTTAATAAACGCATATATTTTATTTTTGGAACACAAGACTTTAATTTCTTTGCCAGTTTTACTCCAAAATTTAATAATATTACTAGTTATTATATGATCTTAGTTTTTGATTTTCTCTCGACTAACAAGAGTTGTAGAGAAACAAACACAAGCGAGGTTACCAAGGTTAGCGAATTATTAAAATACACCAACACAAATATTTGAAAATTGCTACGATTATTAATTTATTCAAACCAAAATATTTTTTTTTCAGTGTTTGTTTAGGAAGTAATTGTTAGCGTTTATTTGTAATATATACTTGTGCACCTAATCAGCAATATGAAACATTTGCTTACTAAAACGATTTAAAATATGGCTATTTTAGTTCCTGCATTTAGTTTATCGAACCAAGCCATTGTTTGGATTGACTTATTCGATGAACTATATTACGTCAGTTGGAAACATGGCATAGCTTATGTTTGTCAATTGAACTCTGGCAGCAATACTCAACAGGACACTGCTCACAAATGTATGGTTTTTCGCCCGTATGCCTTCGTATGTGTAGAAAGAGTTTTAGTTCGGTATAAAACATATTTTTGCATAAAATACATTCAAAGCCTCTAATAAGCTGATGAACTTCTTCAATATGGTTTTTCAATGTTCCTTTCGCAACAAACGACTTCCGACATTCGCTACAACTGTGAAGTTTTGTGCTTCTGTGAACAATATTGTGTTGGGTTAAATTTTGTCTTGTTCGGAAAGCCTTTCCACAAATCGTGCATATAAATGTTTTCCTGGTATTATGGGTTTGTTCATGGGATAGCCGGCCACTGTTGCGTGCAAATGTTTTATGGCAAAGACGACACTTGTGGGATTTTTCTCCAGTGTGGTAAACAAGGTGTTGCTTCCGATAATTATTAGAAGCAAAACACTTGCCGCATAATTCACATTTGAACGGAGTAACAGTTTTGTGGGTATTCATGTGGTGATCAAAAGCAACTTTTTGGCTGAACTGTTTTTTGCACTGGATGCATTCGTACGGCTTAACTTCCTTGTGTATCTTTTGATGTGTCAACAAATTCGAGTTTTGGTTGAAGGATTTTTTGCAGATTTCACATTTGTGTGGTTTTTCCCCGGTATGAGATCGCATATGATTGGTCAAGCCGGTTGCTGAATTAAACGAGTTGTCGCATATATTACAGAATAGTGGTTTCTCTCCAGTATGAGATCTGTAGTGTTCAAAAAGTCCATTTCTACCAAAACATTTTCTGTCGCAGAAAATGCACACAAATGACATTACTCCGGTGTGAGTGTTTGTGTGTAAGCTGCGACCACGCTCGGTGCTAAATTTTAAATCGCAATATCTACATTCAAAGTCGTTTGCCGTCATTTCGAAAGTGTTCACTAAACACGTAACTTATACAACTGTGCATCCAAAACGATTGCGGCGAATAATTCTCATTGATGTTAAAATCCGCGATCAATAGCAAATTTTTAGAATGTCTTCGATACACTAAAACACAACGTAGCTTGGTTTAAGTGGGATTTCTAACTAAAAAAAACTTTAAGACTTTTACCTTTGACTAAACCACTGTCACATTCTGATACCAAATATGAATGCATGCAGTCGTTTCAAGGAATCGGTGATTGAAATGTCTTGAAAAAAGTAATAACGTAGTAGTGCTGCCACTGAAACTAATCTACGTTCTTGTTAATTTTTGCAGGTGATCCGTTGCGGCATATATGTGCCAGATATATGCATTGTAAGAGCCCGCAGCATAAGAACATGCAGTAAAACACTACTGTACTTTTGCTTCTGATACTTAGGGATAAACGAAATAAGTGAGGTACAAATATACATACGCAGAGCTTTTGTATAATATTTCTTGCAAATTAATGTGGCGAACTTTTGACCCAAATGATTTGAATAAGTTAATGTATTCAAACAATACAACTTTGCTTATGCGCAAATGGTACCATTGACCAAACTCCAAAGAAACTTGGATTTATTTTTGACAAAAAGTTTTAGTTACAGATGAGTTTATATAGGAAATTATTATTTTAGTACCTTTTAGGAAACGAAAATAAATCGAAACAAAAAACGTGCACAAACAGAATGAAATACCTGCAGAGCCAAATGATATTAAGTAAACTAGAGAATGGTATGCATATAACATGACAAGACGATGAATTACCAATGGTGCGTTGTGGTATCTTTCAAACTACCTTTTATATGTTGAATTTGTCGAAAGGTACACGACAAGTTCATGCATTCTTGCTCTCTCTACGTGCAAATTTTCATATATGTTGTACGTTGACAAGTACTAAACTTAAAACATAGTTTTCTGGTGATATATGACTTAGTAGTAAGTCGCACTTAATGACATATTTTGAGCACCAAACAAAAAGATAATCTTATTCGTTTGCATGAAATGGTTATTGTGGGCATATATCATTCAACCGAAAAGCCCTAAACCCATGTATATTTGAGGTTGCTTCAGGCGAATACAGGATAACATACCACATTCCTCAAAGCAGTAAGCCTTTTTGAATGTGAATGTCATTCATAAGAAGTCGCCATGCAGTAAATGTGCGTTTCAATGTACGCTTATGCGTATTGTGGAACCTCGGCTTCACATACATTTATGCTTGCATTTTGCATGCACAAAAAAAATATATAAATAAATATTTTTGCTTCGGTCAACGCAGGAGTAAACTTTTGTTGACAATGAAAAGGTAATATCCAATACACCTGGCAAACGTGACTTGATTTTTACACTATTTGTACTTGTAGGAACGTGTTTGAATATAACTTCAGCGATTTTCATAACAGCCTTAGTTATTTTGCCACCACTATAGCTGGCATTTGAATTCCAATTTTTTCCTTCAAAAAATAAGCAACAGATAGAAACAATTCGAATCTGGATATTGTGTTTAAATTGGAACAGTTACCTTTTCTTTGTGTTTCAAATAGCAGCATTCCATTTCAATAAGAAACCACCAATTTTGCATTCGAACATACAATACGATGAGTGTAACAATACACTAGCAGCGCAGCTATATGAAACACACTGTGGATTTTTACATAGATGCTCGTCATATTCCATGTCCATAATACTTGCAGGATAACAAGCAAAGTAAATAGACTGCTTATGAAGAGCCTTGCTTTATATATGCTGTGCATTCTTCCGGATTTCTCTTCAAAACACGCTCGTTTCCAGTTCCCCTGGTAGTTCAGGCTACCAAACATGTCAGCTGCAGTCAGTTGATGAATCAAAGTATTAAGAAGACCGTCGGAAAGAAGCATTTTAAGACCTGTGTAATAATAAAAGACTTGAATTGATATAAAAACTGCTTCGGCCTGGATTTGACCTTTTTGATCTGGATTTGGCTATCAAAATTTTACAAGTTTATTTCAGCTCACATTTATAGCTGATAAAAATCGTAATTTTTTAATCCAAAATGTGAACCTTGCTGTGGAGTTTAAGAAAGACGTTAGTTCTTTTCCATGTGCATTTCAAAACAACTTGAAATAAATGTATAGTGCTCGCAAAACCTCGTTTTGTACACACACTGCTTCTTTTTGGACTGCAGTTGAATTCAAATTTTTAGCTCTCAAACGACGAAGTCACAATCATTTGCTCTTTCAGAGCTTCGATTTGATTTTTAAAGATGAGCAGTTTAGAACGGTCAGAATCTAGAACTGGAATGACTACTTTCCTTTAGAGCTTTGTGTTGAAGGTTATAAATGCTTTTAAGGTGAAAGCTTCTAAAAATGTACATAAAATGTTTAATTCTTTCATTAAAAATATAATGCATACAACTCGAAACCTGGGATTTACTGGACAGATTGCCCCTATCAGGCTTTCTAGCTTTTAGCATTAATGTTTAACTAGTGTGCTGCGGCCACAAGGGCCAAACCGTGATATACTTTCGTAATTAGAGAATAAGTTATATTCAATTTGCTACCAAATATTTCCGTAAAAAATGCTGATTGTAAGTTCTGATTTTTAAACGTACTATTATTTCTAGCAGTGGTTTTGGCTCCCTAAAATGATGGAAACGATAGCATACGAAGAGAATTAGTTTTATTTTTTCAGATAATAGCTATAAATAAAATCGCATCGCTTATCTTCGTAGTATATTGGACACGAAAGCACATTATGAACTGATTAATGCTCCTGAAGTTG
This sequence comes from Entomobrya nivalis, assembly GCA_034695485.1. NCBI lineage: Eukaryota > Metazoa > Arthropoda > Collembola > Entomobryomorpha > Entomobryidae > Entomobrya > Entomobrya nivalis. Next base: position 7,225 of record JAQFZH010001520.1, read on the forward strand.
GCTCAAAATATTTGTGGCACATACTTCGAGAAAATCGTAAAAGTTTTAAAGCTATCATCTAGCTATTTCGATAAGAAGACGGTTAAAACGGTTTTCGCTAACTAGACGTGTGGATTTAATATGTAACATTCTCTCTCATACCTCAAAAGCGAGTGGCGTGATGTCAATCCTTACCATACAAATAGGAAAACTGTGATTAATTATAGAATATAATATGAAACTAGCCTAGTCTAGGAGGAGTTTTTTCGGCAATGACGCATTTAATACTTGCTCTTCGCCTTTTTATAATGTCTTTCGCATTACAAACTAGCAAATTTCCATTATTCATTCACATTTAAGTAATGAGGATACCTCTGAGCAAACAATAAATATTTGATTCAGGTCGATATACTTCCACTCAAAAAGAAAACCTGAAGTTGGGATCTACTTCTCAGTACTTTCAACCGCAATGCATAAGCAAAGCTAATGTTCAAGTCAAATTAGACGTTGGATTCAAACCAAAGGATGCGTTACAAACCATGACTGTCTAGTAATGTAGCACAACTGAGAAAAAACTGTTATATTGATATGGACTTGATACGAAGACCACTAGAATATTTTATGATAATTTTGGTTTTGTAATTTATTAGTTTTAATTAGTGTGGGGAAATAATACAGGGCGGAATACCTTGTAAAAAAGAGTCGAATGTTGAAAATATACCCGTTAATGGATAATTAAATAAGGGGAAAAGATCACCAAAAGGGCATGACACAAGTAGTAACTTATAGCCATAAGATAAAACGATAGCTAAATATAAAATAAAGTAAGAAACCAGCAGAGTGAGCATTCGTTAGCTTACTCTTTTCCCAGGTATTCCATCCTGTGTTAATGGCCCCACACTCACTAAAACTAATAATAAATTACAAAAACAAAATTCTCATAAAATATTTTAGTGGTCTTTTTATGAAGTCCACATCATTTTCACAATTCTTTTCTCAGTTTTGCTATATTGCTATGTGGTCATGTTTTAAGCCATCGTTTGGTTTGAATCCAACATATAGTTTGACTTTATTGGTGTCAGCTTATGCATTGCGGTTAAAAACATTAAATAAGAGATCTTTAAATGGGATTTTTTCTTTTTGGTGGAAGTATTTAATATGTCAATCAAATATTTAATGTTTACTTAAAAGCATTCTCATTACTCAAATCGTAATTAATAATTAAAGATGCCAGCCTGTATTGCAAAAAGTATTGCAAAAAGGGTAAGAAAAACAGGTATATGCAAAGCAAAGTTTATGAAGTGCTTATGTTTTTCCCGAAAATTCTAAAATTAAAAGAAACCTAGTGCGTCATTGGCTAGCTTGGTCAGCAAAGGGTGGTTGGTTTTTTCTTGGTTTCTTGATTTTTGAAAACTTGATATAATTTTAGCGAAGTAACTCTGTTGCGCAGTCTATTGAGCATTTCGGTCGCATTTTCGATTTTTTTAAAAACATTTTCTTGATAGTATTCACAGAAAAAAAATCTAAATTTCGTCGTTTCGAGTATATTATTTGTTAGGTTTGGTTGTATTTTTAATTTAGGATTAAAACGTAAGGATTTTTGTAAGCTAGAATTGTGAACTTAAAAATAATTGTAATATTTTGGTAGCTTATAAATATTTTAAAACGTAGAGTCCTAAGAAGTCACGTTGTCAATGTTCTACTTATATGATTGTGTAAAAACGTGACTGACAGAAATCATTATTATAATATTAAAGTAAAATATAAGCTCTTTCTGATCGATTTTTCATCAATTTATCTAAAAGAATCCTTTTACACTGATTATAAATTTGCACTTTAGTTTAACCAACATTTCACTTGATTGAGTTTGTGTAACTATGGTAGAAATTTTATGCGGCTAATATATATTCCAGTTCTTTTAAATCAGAAACATTGAACTAGCTTAATCAAAGTTCAAATCCGGGCCGAAACAGTTTTTTAAGTCCTTTAATATTACAGTTGTCTTAAAATGCTTCTCTCCGACGGTCTTCTTAATACTTTGATACATCAATTGAAGGTGGCTGACATGTGTGGCAGCTTGAATTTCCAGTGGAACTGGAAACAGAAGTGTTTTCAAGTGAAATCTAAAAGGAAGCAGAATATATACAAAGCCAGGTTTTTTACAAGCATTCTCTTTTCTTTGCTTGTTATCTTACAAGTAATATGGACATGGAATATGACGAGCACATATATAAAAATCCATAGCGTGATTCATGCATCTGCGTTGCTAGCTTTTTGTTACACACATCGCATTTTTTGTTTGAATGCAGACTTGGTTGTTTCCTATTTAAATGGAATGCTACTATTTGAAACCCGACAGAAAGGTAAATGTTATAATTTTATCACAATTTCTGAATTGCAATTGTTTACATTTGATGCTTATTTCTCCAAGGAAAAAAATTGGAATTCAAAAGGCAGCATTACTGGTAGCCGAATTATCAAGGCCGTTATGAAAATCTTTGAAGTTTCTGCCATGGCTTTGCCTATCTTGTTCCATGTGGAACTGATTCGAAACCCGTGTTTACCTATTAATTTGGGAGCCTACTGGATAGTTGATACGCAGTGTGGAGCGCGACTTGGAACCGATTTACAAGCCACTTGGTCGATTTACGAACTTTGGACAAAATCGATAGTATGTGTCATCAGCTATTTTAATTGGAGCTTTCTTTTAAGTGGAAGCTATGCCCAAATAACTTTGGTCATTCTTGTAAAAAGTTTTTGCTTGAAAAACTACATTCTACTTGCTGGTCAGGGAATTCATGATAGTCTTTTGGGAACGGGCAAATCATACTGGCATACATGTCTGATGTATAGGAAAATTGAAGTAATGACCACGGAATATCGGAGACTTCATTCATGTTACCTAACTGCCGTGATTTTTGTGTATGTGGCTTTCCAGCAAAGTATTAGTTTGTATGCTTTCGTTTCCTTTGGAAGTAGGCTACCAATACAAATGTTTTTCCTTTTCTTGCTGTCTGCACTTAATGCTGGACTTTGCCTTGTGTACATGTATACCAGTTTGGCAAATGTATTTACTGCATCGAAATATGTTTTGGAAATAAAACTGAAGACCGGCAAGGGTAAATGGTTTAGACGTTATCTAAAATCGTGCAAGGTTGTGAAAATATACATTGGGGATACAAATTTTATAGAGCCGTTGACTCCTTTGACTGTTGAACAGTTTTCTATGCAGCAAACTATTAGTCTTATGCTTATGCAAGTTTAACAAACTTCAAACGTGCGTTTAAATGAAATCATAGTCTGTGGAAATGTGGTTGTAAATTTGACCAATTTTTACATTAAAGAGTAGATACAAAACCATGGCTTTTTGGTTTTAAAATCGGTACACAAAAAATAAGAAGTGCTATTCGGATTATTTAACGATGCTAGTATTTTCATTCTAGCAATGTTAAATGTTCAATGAGCAACCAAATATTACTTAAATGTTTTTAAAATTAGGTTTTGTAGGTTACAATTTAAAATATTTGTCAAGTTTGCAATATCATTATTTATTAATTTTCAATGTAACACATACTTATAAAAGGATTTGATAGCGAAAAAACTGCAATTTATTAATAATTGATCAATGTTTCTATTTTTTCTGAAAATAAATAACATCTTTCATTGAATAAAACAAAGCATTTCATTCATGCGCATCCAATTATCCGCGAATTGGAAAACTATTTCATGAAATATTGATAAAAATTAATATATATTTCATACTAGACTTAATCCTTCGTTCACATTGAAAGTAATCAAGCTTGGGCTGTACAACGAAAAAAAATCCTTGTTTCACTTGCTGCACCAAACTACTTACGAATTTTACTATAAAAGTGTTTACACCTTGGTACATAGTTACCATTTTAATTTGGTTTTTGATTACAGATTTTTAATTCTTGTAATATAATTTTATTGTATTGTTGAAATTAAGTCAAAGTTCACTATATCATCAAAACAAGTTATGAATACCCTTGTTTAGAAGATAGTGATGTATAATTATTCGTTTTTACGTGTTATGTCACCTTTGTCAAAAATTAAGAAAATTCATTTTGCATGAGCATAAAACTAATCTGTATGCGAATGTTTTATTTTATTTTTAAATAAATCAAAATCTAACGTTTACTTTTACTCAAACGTACGATTACACTTATATTGTAGCAATTCCATTTGAATAAAACACATTCAATTCAAATATGAAGGTTTGCTTTTCGAGTATTTCATTCGTTATCGCACACAAGTGTGGTAAACATGATGTACCGAGTATCGGAACCAAATTCAATAAAAACTTGCCAAATACATCTACAATATTATTATTATCTTATTAAAACAGACTTGACATCATTTAAGGAAAACCACTGACATTGTTTGAGTATTTATACATAGTACGCATACTTATCAAAGTGCATGGAAGAAAAGATCGCAAACTTAGAAGCATTTTTGTGTTGTATAATTGCTTGCTGATCAAAACTTACAATATGTAAAATATTTGTAAGTCATTTTTTTTCAGAAAAATTTAATGCTAGCGTATGACATAATAACATTCAGTACTAATATAATACTAAACTATCCTCAAAGAAATTATAAACAAAGCATTTGTTACAAAAACGCATGATAAACTATGTAACATTGAAAATATATAGAATTTCCTCATACTATATTAAACCACTATTAAAGATCAAGTAAACTAATTGTTTATTTACTAATGCCACTTTTCCAAATGTATTTTGAGGTCTCTCTTTCCCTTATAAACCTTTTAAAAAAAATTCACATTTAAATCTCCCAAGTTGGTGGTGGTACATATGGTACATACTTTGCATCAGAAAAGGCTACGCACAAAAGTTATCACAAGCATGGAAGATTTTAGGTACATACAAAATCCTTCCAGTATTAAATGTACTTTTCAGTGTTGAAAAAAAATCAGGAAGATTGACAGCATACATTGAGATTTAAGACTTTGTTACGTAACAAACTTAAATATAAATATTTTTCTCATCGAATATTACAAATGCCAGTAAAAAATATTATCAAATAAAATTGTCGCGATAAATGCTTAAAAATGAATAACGCTACACATTTTTTTACTACTAGTTAAGCAAACGGTTTTTCACGGGGTCATTTAAAGTTTAAAGTTTTAAACCATTAGTAAACTTTACGATAAATAGTTTTTTGAAGAAAATATGACAGATGCATAAATATTTGTTATTATTCTGATATTCTATTACATTCTGTTATTGGTCTGAACTTATTACTATGGATGTCGTACAATCATATTGTAATGAATGTTTATGACTGTCTGCAATAAAGATCAATGAATGAATGAATGAATTATTCGCGTTCAATTTTACGAAAGAACGCATGATTGATTGATTATTTGAATCAGTCTTATATGAACATCCGTTCAAGTTCATTGGTTAAACGAATAATATTTCTATTGCTGTCATCTCATGCTTTAGCAGGTAAAACTTTGGCGTTGTTTAAATTCAAAGTTTCCTAAATATCACCGCAGCAAAATATTTTTTAAAAAACGAAATTTTTCAGCTTCCATGTCCTTGCTTATATTAGAAATTTCTTGTGCTTTCCAATGCACTTCTAACAAGCTCAAACATTATTCGTCAGAGCAGATCGTCACATCAAAATTAACCTAGCCAAATGATGTTTGGTGTGACAGAAAAGCTTTTGAATTGACACTTACGCCTTTGAGAATGGAAGATTTTCTAAGCTTCTATACCCGTTCTTCCTTGTACAAATTATTCAGTGGTGGAGATAACAAGCATCGGGGTACATAACAAAACTATGCACTAACTCATTTCCACATGTAATTATCCTTGGACATGGACACTATAGTTCAGCTGCTGCTTTACACCGTTTTAAGATGTGCATGTGTGTAACGCTACTACAAATAAAAAAACTTTGATGATAATCTTGAAGATAATACCTTTTAGGTAGGAAGATAATACGAATAAGGTGATAAAAATGTGCACAAATATTGAGGAAATATTGCCAATTTTATATGGAAACTGTTAACTTCGAATAATAAATGCTCCAATAGGCATGGCTACAAGATAAATGGATGAAATAAAAAATTATAATTTTATTGAAGCCAATAATGTAGAATACGTAAATGTGTCAATTCTTAAAGCAGATGTCACGAAAGTTTATTAATTTGAAAATTCAATTTATTTATTGTCAACGCTTTATTTGTGTGCCCTTTTGTCTAAAAGTGGCATTTTTACATGTTATTCATGAATATTAACGTTTATTTGTTCGAACAGATTCAAAGTAGTTGTCGAAGACACATTTGTTTATTTTCTTATCGACAAACATTTAATTTCAAAACTAACTGCGGGGACATTTTTACAATAATTTTTATAGCGAACGGTGTAATAACAGTAAAATTAGATATTTCTCCTAAAAGACAACTTAATACTTAATTAAGTATATTGACAGTAATACATTTTACAGCAACTGAATTCAATTCATTTTAACTTAATTATTTTAACAATTAAAAAAATAAAAGTAATATTTTAGACTTTAAGATTAAACGATATGAAAACCGTATAAAGATCGCCAAAAGATATATCTGCAAAAAACCTGGATTACAAGCCAATTTCGCAAAAAAACTCAAGATCGAATTAATTCAACTAATAAATATTCAAAAACCACGTAGCGAATAGTTTTGGAAACGTAGCATTTTTTTCAAATGAAGTCACACATTTTACGAAAGTAGCTTGTCAATTATTCCAACTCTTTTTATCAATTATAATAATATTTTGGTAAACTGCAATTCAAACAAAACCATTGTGGTCACATTAATTTCTTTTAAAATTAAAAACTTCTTATCTTGCTTGATAACACTAAAACCAAATACTTTATTTTTGAATTGATTTAAGAATGCATGATATAGATTACCAACTCGAAATCAGATCATAACACAGTTATTTTTTCATTTACTTCAAACTGATACGTAATAAGTTGAAATATCTTAATTTTAGCACTTAAACGTGTAGTTTTTTAATTCAAGTTTCCAAGACGATTTTACTAAATTTACTGCTTTTTTATGAATTGGAAAGTACCATCAAAACCATTATGGCAGAATAAACCTTTTCACGACCTATTAAAATGCTGTCAAAATCGCAAGAAAACTGAATTGATAAAAAATCCAAATTCTAGAAATATATAAATTCATTTTATCTTTTACACTTCATAATTGAAATCGTTGGTTGAGAGCATGATAAAATTCAATTAAACATATACCTTTTTACCAGCACGAAGTGTTCCTGGCACTATGCTTTATAGCTTTTACTTAAAATATCCCAACAACACCAAATACATTTTGTGTTTTTTCCTAGTATCAACCAGACTTGAATAATTTCTGTTAAATATATTTTAACTTTGTTACTTATTATTGTTATTTTAATAGTTCTTTTTAGCCTATTTTTTATGTAGTTTTTTTTTTCAATTTCAAAACGAATTAGCTCAATATTAATTAAGCACATCATTGAGTTACTTAACACTATCTCTGCAACACTCAAATAAACCCAGATGACTAATTTTTCTACTAATTTATTTAATACATTTCTGTTACTTTATTGAAGAACCCTACGATTCATAAACTGTAAATCAACTTTCAAAATAAATATCCGTGAACAATCCTATTCGCTTCTTTAAAAAATGGGCAGTTTAGACAAACAGCTTTAGAACTGCATGTAATCTTGGTGCTTACATTAAATATCTTCATTTTTCACGAAAACCGAGTGCAGACAACAATTCAGAGGAAAGTTCTTAAATAACCGGTTTTGAAAAGAACTCAAAAAGCTATCATTTCCGACAATCAACCAACTTCGTTGAGATTACGATTATTACATTATAGTCTAATCTTGGTTGTGTGGATACTTACAAGAACTATACTCTATAATTTCAAGTAATTTATAATTTGCCAAAGAAAAATATTCTTAAGGTTTCAAAATATTTTACATTTTACCTGAACATTGACTTACATGTTTTTAACCTGCCACAGTGCATTTAACATATAAAGGAATTCAACTAAACAAGTCTAATATGTGATGATTCTACGGTGAGCAACAATATTCAAAAACATTTGCAGATTTTTCTCCAATATTTTTTGCAATTATCCCATCAAGAGATTAGGCAAATTCTCTAAATTGCTCACCTTCTTGTTACATTAATTTTATAAAGACGATAATTTGTTAAACTTAATTTCAGTGGATTGAAGTACTATAAGCTTGGATTGCAAATTTTTACGTCTGTTTCATTTTTACTATACGCAATATCACGACTTGCTAAAAAACTAAACGCGTTGATATCTGATTGGATTTGATAAACCATTGCCACAAAACATTAGAGGCGACTGATAACTGCACTGAAAGAACATATCATGCCATTTTTATCTCGAGCGTTTACACTAAGCATCTTAAACTCTTTTCGCAAACTACATGGTTGCTTTTCCTTTTTTATCGCGCTTTCATATACCTCCTTACATTCTATCATTTCACCCCTATCTAATTCTAAATTAACTCGAAATTTAAGGAATCCCCTTAAACAAAACATTTAAAAAGTAAAAGTTTAGCCATTATGCTAACAAGTATTTACACAAGAGCAAAAGTCAATTCGAGCACTAGTAAAGACTAAGGTGGATGGTTCCGCTGATCATTTCACGAACTCAAACTATAAATTAAAACAGAGCAAAAATATTATCCTCTTTCATTCAAACAGAACAAAAATGCATTCTTTCATTTTATCTAAAGTTGGAAGAAAACATGTTGCACAGTTATTATTTAATGCACTGCAGAAACTCAGCCAATAATTAGTCTGTGAGTAATCATCAACTTTTAATTCTTACAAACCTTTTATTCTCCAAATTAAATCGAATATACTCCACAATTGTCCGTGACTCTTAAGCTCAAGCGGTTGCTTTTTCAGCAAAAATCCCCATTTCCACGTAGCCGGATGCATCTTGGTGGCTTTAAATTGGGCAAATTGACTGAAATAAATGGAATAAAAGTTGGGCATATTAAAACAAACATTTTTTAACAGAATTTACCAAAAAACTCTAAAACCGTGAAATTATCGAATTGCGAGCATACTTACCACAAAGATGTACAACTGGGAAAGCCTTATGTCCCCAATTCGTCCCTTAAACTGGGAGAAGCAGACTGTGTCAACTGAACGAGCAATGCGTGCCAACTGAATGGCTAAAGTTGTTTATGGCATCATTATATTTTTACGATATGACTAACTAATATATCCACATGGTATAAAATATATTACCCGTGAAGGACACGCAGTTTAAGACGTTTTCATGTAAGTTTCCTTAAGCTTTAAATAACAGGAATCGGATTAATGAAAATCATTTATCAGTGCATGTACTTTTCTATTGGGTTTACGTTACACAAATTAGCTACCTAAACCTTAATTTCATAGGTTTTCAGCTCTTTGTCTCAAATAAATAAAAACTGCTTTTATGAGTCATTATTGTTCTTCGACTTGTTCACGTGAAATGCACAAGAGTTCGTAATACATGTTAGGGTATGCACCTATTCATTTGTCTGGTATGCTTCAAGGCAGGCAACACATATACATAACACGAAAGAATTCGTTAGCGTGAGAAAAGTAAACATTGGTAGTGAACCCAGTGCTTCTAACTTAAACAATGAATGGGGCTGCAGTGAAACTGGACTATTGATGATAAGCCATAATTTATTCGATCGCGATATAGTTATAGATATTGGTAAAGTTGGCAGTAGATAATAAGTTATTTATTGATTAGGTCCTCTCAAATGTGGAACTTTTTGAAAGAACACAAAGGAGCATTAAATGCTATTTCGATGGCTCCTTTGCCCCAATAAAATAGAGTTGTTATTGATGTAAAATATACACTAATGCTGACAAGGGAAGAAAAATAATACAATCGAATTCAAATACGCATTTCATTTATCAACATTTAATAATTTCATACGTGCATAGAAAAACATCAAATTATTTCAGTTTTATAAATATTATATTAGCAACAGTTATAGTAACAAAGATAAATAATTATTCGCTCTATATATCAAAATTATTCACCGCGAATGGCGCTTCTCTTCTCGAATTGTTATGTATTTGGAAATATAGTACCCTTTTAATTCAATTGTAATAATTTTGCTTAAAAATTTCCTCATCAAATGGGGGAACTTTGTATGCTACATCTTCCTCATGCATGCTCATTTTAGAGTTAGACTTGATCCTCCACATTACTTTACAGAGTTTACCCACAAACGCATATTTTTTATAGTTTAAAGTTTGTAGTTTTCCGAATGATCGTTTAAAGATTGACTCAGTATTTTTTTTTTCATTTGAAGTGTGTAAAAGAAAATGATAATACCTAGTAAAATATTGGTACTGAATGTGTACCAAATATTTTCCATTAACCAAAAATATTCATTTGAGATTTCATCATTTAGCATTTTTACTTCTCTTGCTTGGCAAACTTTACTGTATAAACAGTAACGAACAATAGAACAAAACAGTAACGAACATTAGAACAATATAAATATGCGGTAAAATTCACTGAATCCACAATGCGTCATCTTTATATTTTTGAAGATTATTTGATTGTGTACCAAGTACCCATCATACACGGTAAGAATGCTTATGAATATTATTTAGTACTGCCAAATGAAAATGATTGGGTTGTTATTATAAAAGTAAGGCATTATATTATGAACTTGATAGTGGCATTGCTTTAAAAATATAGGTTTGCACAAATTAAATTAACTATAAATATAAGTTAAGCCATTTGTGCAGTTCATCAAGTACTTACCTATCATGTTGGTTCAGTTGGTTTTTATTTGATTAATTTAGTAGTTTCGATATCGTTTAAAGTGGTATCGGGTATTCAGTGGATATTCAATGTTAATAATAAACTACAGCATTTATATATGCAGGTTTTGTATTAAATCTCATCTCAATTGTACACTTAAAAAAATCAATCTTGTCCAAAATTTAATGCAAACAATAAATCAAAAGCTGTTTATCCTTATGTTATGTCAGTCAATTGCGTGACCAAATGTAAAACGGAAGAGAATTCTACTCGATTTCAGTACTAAATGTGCTCAACACAGAATATCAAGTGCAATCATGTAAGAGCATTGAATCCACAAAAATCTTCCCTTCTTCAAACAAGGGAGGAATACATCATTCCTTGAGACATTAATGCTTATAAAAGAGTCATAGTGGAATGGTTGATTGTGTATTCTTCTCTGATAAAAAGAAAAAATGCTCGAGCCGGTGTCAACGCATTTGAAAGCACACGTTTAATGCTGAGATAAACAAGGATACTGGAATCATAAAAAATCTTCCTATAATATTTTGTGTAGCTCTTTTTTCTTGATCATTAGCGCAACATGCTCTAGTGAAAAAAAAAAACTGCTCAAGCTAGTAGAAATACATTACAAAACATGGAAAGTGTCGCATACACTGTGAAACAGCAACGTTATGCGGGTAGATAATATTTATGCTTCCTCTATGTTCATTGCTTATGCTTCCGCACAAGCTCATTGTAAGGGTGTAGGAAATAACGTCAGCATTACCATACGAGGTAAAGGGTAGTAATACCTACATAAGTATTTGTGTATTGTCTTGTCCCGTAGCGTCTTTGGGTTTTTTCCATATATGCATGTAGAAAATACTGTCAGATGACAATGTATTTCTCATCACTCCATCATCGTAAACAAATATAATTATATAATGAAATGCTGGCATACACAGTATGAAAAGAATACATAGTTGGAAACACAATGCTTGATCCCGTAAAATATATAATTATGGGCATATACATACATATATATAAGAAACACGAGGTAGACGTAAGTGTATAAATTATCATTGTAGTCAATAAACTATGTTTAAGAATTCGGTTTACTTACTAAACGATTTAATTTTCCCCAAAAAAATTAGACAAAAGTAGTGTAATATTTGAGACCAAATTGTGTTAACCTGACAAGTTTTTTGATAACCAAACTGATAAAACTCCGTAAATGTAATCAAATCTTGTCAAAAGTATTAAATAAGAGCCATTCTGTAAAATAAACAGCATAAACCTTTGTCTTAACAGTAACCTTAACAAGTGAAATTTGATTACAATGGGAAGAAAAAGAAGTACGAAACGGAAAAGTGAAGAAAATTCAGCTTTAACAATTTCAAAGGGGAAGTGTCCAGTGTGTTTTCAAATTCCAAGGGCACATATTTTTCAATGTTCCAATGGGCATTCCATCTGCGAGTCGTGTGCCACTCGGGTCACAGCATGTCCAACATGCCGATCTCCCGGAGTTACAATTAGAAACCTTTTAACAGAGAGCTTCCTGGACGATATTAAATTCAAATGCAGCTGGAGTCCACGAGGATGCCGTAAAACCATGTTTCGCGGTCAATTAACAGCTCATGAGGACCAGTGCGATCAAAAGTAATTTAAATATTTCTTAATTTCTATATTTTTTAATAATATGAATACAAATACAACTGAATTAATTTGTATTTGTTGTTTGCTATTCTTTTGATAGTCCGGATGTTATCAGATTTTGTTCCACGTTCTTCAATGGGAAACAATGCGAATACAAGTTCACTTCAAAATGGTTAGTTAAACCTGAAAACTGCATCGAATTCCTCAACCACGTCAAAACCTGCCTCGGTTTTCGTTTCACTGACAACATTAGGCGATTGCCCTTGCCCCGTGAACAAATATACTGTAAAATTGTAGAGTGTAAAGACCTTCTGTTGAATAAATTAACTCTGGACGCATCAGTGGGAGTGCACCACACATTTCAACCCATCTTTTATCAATCCAAATTACAAGACCAGGCTCAAGTGGAGCTATTTTTTACCCTGACTTTATTGAAAGTGGATACATTTGGAAACAAAATGATGTCCTTTGCGTATGTTCAACTCACACCGGAAACAACACCGTTACTCGTGAAATTCAGAATTAATCCGAGCCCAAATTCTAGAATGGCTTCCCAGTGGGGAGGACGCAGCATATCATCACTAAGCTGGACTCAAAAGACAATCGGCTTCAGTAAATTTCTGGAAATGGTGGAATCAAATCAAAATGGTTCGGAAGCGGAAATACCTCTTCCTTCTCTTTACCTCTCTCTTTCCTAAAAGACTACTATTTAGATGCTGATATGCAATTAATTGTAAAGTATACTTTGGAGCAAACTTCTTAATTTTGCTACTTAAGTGAATGACCATGTATTTATCTCGAGAATCATGTTCTCATAGTCATGGTTTGTGCTTGATTGAAATTGGACTCTTGTATTGCCTTATTTACTTAATCAATTCTAGAGTGTTACCAGGGATTTGTATAATGAATGGATAAAACAATAAGTTCGTAGTTATTACCATTGATCTTTTTTAAGGCAAAAAGTTGTAGTAGTTGCACTTTAGTATAAAACGTAATTTTATATGGATATATTTATATTACAAAAATGATTAGTTCCATAAATTAT
>JAQFZH010001521.1:0-20743 GCA_034695485.1 Entomobrya nivalis
TCCTTTAATGATCCTTTGTATCTCTCGCCGTAATTTTCTAGAGCAAGTATCCAGCTCAACTTTTGTTGCCACCAGGGTTTTCCATCTACAAATTATTTTTTTACTGTTTGCATTTATGGATCCAGGAATGGAATATCCAACTGCTAATATAAATTCAAAATTTATGAGAGTGCATATCGACAGGAAAAGTGCGTCAATATTCGCCAAAGACCTTAGGTATCCATCTAGCCCTACAGTTCCCAAAAGAATGCCAAACAGAATTACGGTCATTTTAATAGGTAAAGCTACGCTATGTTGAAAGCAGCTGTTAACCATTTTTGTGCACAGTAAAATTTGCTGATACTCGGAAATTGATAACCTCAGCTCTTCGATTGAAGACAGCGATGCACTTTTAAACGTTTTAAGATTTTCCCTGAATTTTTTAATCAATATCATGATTCCAAGGTAACTTGTGAACATCACTTCAAATACTATAAAACATCCAAAACGACCGAGTAGCCAGAAGTCCCAAATATCAAAGACTCCGAAAGTAATCCTTAATAGCCTATAGGACATTGACATATGGTTTTCGTTTTGTTCCAGATATGCCGTTATGGGATCAATGTTAGAGAATAAAAACATAACAATGTAAAGAATTGGCACGACTGTTGAAATGATCATACCATTTAAAACCATTAGTTTCATGTACTGAGCTGATTTGACCAAGGTTCTCTTAAATAAACTGTTGACAATTGCTGTAAGCTCATCAGCTTTGTTCAAGGGAAATGAATAGGTGACAACGCCAACCGAGAATGCAATCAACCAAAAGCTAATTCTTGTCATTTGATTTCCATCCATTTTATGGTGATCTAATAGACAGGCTTTAAAAAGAAATGCTCCTTTTTGCCAAGTACACCAGTATGTGTGTCAATAAAATCCGTATCATGGGTGGTTGGAAACCAAGGTTTGTTTCGAGATGAACCACGTCATTTTGAGTTTCGGATAATTTAAAAGGACAAGTTTTGAAAGTTATTTTGCTCAAAATGTTTAGCTCAAAGGTGTACAAAGACTTCACTGTTATTTTTCGCAAGCTTTTGGTAAACTTTGCCATGTTGATGAATGTATAAGAATGGTGGAGATATTTGTGGAAGAAATAAGATGTGAGAAACAGAAGGAAATTTACTGTATTTGATGTTCTGTACATGGAGCTTTACCTCAACTATGTATACGGTTAACGAGGTTTGAACTGTGGGTAAATGTGTCTGTTAACGCTTTATTTGAGAATGATTCGGCGGCTTACAGTTGGGTAAAGATTATTTAACATGAATGTTGGGCAATCCAAGTTATTGGTATCTGATTCAAGATAGTGTTAAACATGAAACATAGTTGTAAAACACAAATTAGTTTATTTGTAGATAATTTAAAGATAGTTTTTGTAAGTTGATTATAAAGCAGTTGATAAGTTTTTATGTCTAAGTTTGTGGCAAATGTAGTAGTTGAATCCAGTTTATCGTCAATAAATAATGTTCATGTCAAATTTAAATATTATTGAGCCATATTAGTTTTACAACATTTCTACAAGAAGGTTATAACCATTCTCTTAGTAAAGAAGTTACACAATTACACAAAATTATTAGAAATTTCTTGTGACCACTCTTTGCCAGTTTGTATAAGATATTACCGACTGACATAATTTGAAGCAGTTTTCCAAATTGTACTGTTTCAATTAACTAAACCTTGTAACCAAAAAAGTTGTGTTTCGATTATGCGCTGGTAGAATGAAACTAACAAATGAATCACCAATGACGACTATCAGAACTAATCTTACAAATTATGTTTTTAGTAAAACATATTTTTTTTAAATTCATGACGAAATGTCAGTCTCACATAACATTCCAAACAAATAATTTTGTTTTAATACTATACAAGAATAGAGATTTTTCGTTATCAGCAGCAACTCTTCATAAGTTACTAGTACTAAATTTGAATACAAGCAAATATGAATAGTTTAAACTACTTATTTAAATGTAAATAAATTAAATATAAAGCTTATAATATTTCTATAAATTGCAAATGAACACATACTTTAAAAACAAATTGTTATATTATTTGGTAGTGCATATTTGTTTCGTTATGTATACCCTGCGTAATGGGTTTTCCTATTACTATTTAGTGTTTATCTTAATTATATCACCAGCAAAAAGCAAATTAACAGTTTGTCCACAATATAATTTAAAGTATTGATATCGTTTTTCATTATAACTTAATTTTCTAAATCCTATTTGAATGTTCTATCCCTCCCTTACTATTTTACTTGTTCTTTACTGTGTGTGCTACTTCAGAAATTAAACACCAAACTGCCTACAGAAAATAAATATAAAATAAAGTAACAGAATTGACATGATCCAAGCGGTGTTTACACTTTTGTAGATTCTGACCATTTTTGAATTTGAAATATTATAAAATGATAACTTCCCCTTAGTACGCATATTCCCTTGCGTCACTACACAATGATGCAACGGTATGTGTTTTTGGATATAATACAAGCATATCTAGCAGCAGGTTTCTACGTAGGTTGGGACTACCCGTTAAAACCCGTTTAAACCCGTACCTATTGTAAAGGTCGCGAGATGGCTTTAATGGATTTTAACGGGTTTAATTAAGTCAATATGGGGCCCATATAAGCCATAAAGTAATATGTTGTGTGCTAAATTCGAATTTTAAAGAAATACTCCTTAAAAACCGATGGAACCCAAAATCCTGTTTAAACACGTCAAATCTCGTACCCACGGGTTTCTACGTCCAAACCAGCGGTTTTGCCACACCTAAATACAAGCCCACATTACCTCTACTCTAATGGCTCTCTTTATTTCTTGTTTGCTGAGTTATATACTGACCATAAGTAAACGCCCCTTTTGAGCAAGTTAAATGTTTGCTATTACGTGACCAGAAGTACATTTGATTATTTCTTGAACAATACTTAACATTTTACACCGATTTAATGAAAGCAAAATGCGTCCATATTTGCAGATGATCGCAAACCTCAGTTGAAAGCCACAGCACCTATTATAACACCAAATATGACTAAAATTATTTGAAATGGCAGAGCAGCGCTGTTTTGAAAGCACCTGTCAACCTTTTATGTGTACATCAAAGCTTGCTTGTATTTCAAAATTGCAACTAATGCTTAATTTGCATGTTCGTAATAATGATGTAATATGATAATTAAATCAAATTATATATTATTTCTGCAAAAAATTGTTTTTCATTGAACATGTTTTTCAAATAACACAAATATCGCAAAATTACAATATGGTTTTTGTTATGTTAACCCAGCATTATGTGTATAAAATATTATTATTATGTTTAATTTACATCATCCCGACGAATTTTTTCGTTGTTTCTACAATAAACTTTAAAATATTGACACAAGCGCTCGTTTCAAAATAACCTTATTCTTTATGAAACTGAGACTGAAATATATTCCAATTTCCCATACTTCTTCTACTATATTGTTTGCTATTTATTTGCCGAGTATACTGTTCCGGCAAATGGAATACCTAAATGACAAGTGTAAACCTATAATTTTTTTTACTTTATTCAATACACAATGCATCAAAAGCAAGATATTTCGAGTGTAACTTGGATTGTAATACACGTCCACATCCTCTATAATGCAACAGCTCTTTTCACCTCATATTTGCTAAATATTCTACTGAAAATAAATAAACGCCTCTTCAGGCAAGTTTGTTTTCTTTTACGATACTAGAAGTATATTTGAATATTATATTATTGTGTTATATGCTTACTCTATTATCATTTTATTTAACTGATTAGTTTTTTCGTACAATGTTGAGAAAAAAATAGTAAAATTTATTTATTTGAAATTTATTATTTCAAGTGCTTACTTGATAACTGGACCTTGAAAGGATTAGCCGATAAATAATGATTTAATACGATACCTTAATAACATATTCTAAATAATTGACCGTCATTCCTACATCTTTACATCAAAAGCACCAAGTTTACTGTACACTCCATCATAAGTCTTAAAATAATGACACATGTATTATTTTTATAGTAATTTAGTTCACCAAAGTATATTCGAACGTCCCTTGTAGCTTCGGCAAGCCGTCTGAATTCTCGCAATGATTTTGCCGAGCAACCAAAAGTGTTTACCTTATTCGCTATCAAGTTTTTCCAATCAGCTAATATTACTTTACTTACTATGTTAACATTTCCGGTTATAGAATACGCAAGCGCTAACAGTAAATTAGTATTTACAAACGTGTACACTGATAGACAAAACGCGTCCATAGTGGCAGATGATCTTAAATTTCTGTCTAAAGCTACAGTCCCTAGCAAAATACCAAATACAACTATACTTATTTTAAATGGTAGAGCGACGCTATTTTGAAAGCATCTGTTCACCATTTCCGTGTAAACCAAACAGTGTTTGTAGTCAAGAATTGAGCTTTTGAATTTATACAAAGTACAAAGACAACTTTTTAAACTTATTTGATTAGCTCTTATGGTGTTTAACAGAACAACGATTGCAACATAACTTGCAACCATTACACCGTATATCAGAAAGCAGGACAAACGACAGGCATACGAGAAATTCCAAAGATCAAAACCTTTGAATATAGTCATAAGCATCCGATAAAACATTGGCATATTTTCTACGTGTTTTTCAAGGTATGTAGTAACTGGGTCGATATTTGAAAAGAACACCATCACAGCATACAATATTGGCACGATGGTTGAAACAAACATGCCGTTAATCACAATAAATATCACTGCTGGAGATATTCTTACAAAACTTATGTTAAATAAACCATTAACCACAGCAGTTAGTTCATGACTTTTATATAAAGGGAAGCCATATGAGTAAACGCCGGTGAAAAACGCAATAAACCAAAAGCTAATTCTAGTCATTTGATTCCCATCAATTTGAGAATCGTCAATCAGAAAAGCTTTAAATAAAAATATTCCTTTGGCAGTATACGCTAATATGTGCAAAAACAATACCCACTGCAGAGGCATTTTAAAATTAGGTATTGTCTCCATGTAAACGTTGTCGTTTCCAGTTTCTAAAAGTTGGAATGGAAAAGAATGAAAACTAATTTGATTACACATCCTTAACTCTAACGAATACAACGATTTAAGTTTGAGTCTATTCCAAATTCTTTTACAGTTTGTTATACATGTAGGTATGTAACTCGATAACTTTGCAAATGAAGAAAAAAAGAGATGCTTTAAACACTGCATCGTTAAAACGTCTGTAAAACGTAATCTGCCCATTGGAATATGACTGATGTTGCTAAATTCTGAACAACAATTCCCGAAAATTTTGATACCAAAATATAATATCAAAATTTATATAACCTTTGGTTTAACTATGACGTTAATAAATGGAACTGGGAAAGGAGAAACTTAAAATTGTAACTTTTATTATTTGTTTGCCAAATTACTAGAGCTAACCAAACCTGAAGCCCGTTAACGATATGCTACTCTGTTTGGTTTATAATATTCAATATATA
Source organism: Entomobrya nivalis (assembly GCA_034695485.1). Lineage (NCBI taxonomy): Eukaryota > Metazoa > Arthropoda > Collembola > Entomobryomorpha > Entomobryidae > Entomobrya > Entomobrya nivalis. The sequence goes on from JAQFZH010001521.1 coordinate 5,523, forward strand.
GTTGGTTAAACAAAGTTTCATTTCACTGATAAAACACGTGCCTTCCTTCCAATATCATTAATAGTACTATATTTATACTGCCTTCACAAATAAAGCAAATCAACAACGACTAATAGCAAGCGTATTGTCATCAATATTTATTTATACGCCCGAATTTCACCGTTTTTGTATTTTAAGCTGAGGTAAAAAATTCCATTAGAGTCTTCAGCTTATAAAATAAAGTTTTCACATTTGTAAAAGCGTATGCTATCTGATAAGTTTTGTTTGGAGCGGTCCTAATAGAAGTAAAGTTAAAGTTTGAGCTAACAAAAATTCCTATAATTTGATATACTGAGCGGCTGTAAATCTATCTATATTTAATATGACCTTTTACAAAATTCATACAGTCGTTGCTCAATGTACGGATCCGATTACAATAATGGTTGAGATATATCTAACCTAGTTTTCTCGCATTGGTTCTCTTTCGAAAATACTTTTTTCAACTGTCTGTATTTCTTTTACCAATGATTTGCCAAATTAGTATTTTTTAATAAAGCTCGTAGTTGTAAGTTTTAAAAGGTTTTAGTTCCATTGCTTGAATAGCTTTAAAAACTTCATATCATGTATGCATACAATATGTAAATCTGCTCTGTATATCTGTATATCTGATTATCCAACAAGTCAAACCCCCAAACATTTAAATTTAGTATGTATAAATTTACATCCAAAAATTGTATATAAGTATGTACCTGTATGTTCGTATGTTATAAGTACGTCATAAATTAAGTATACCGTTCCAGTTGTAGTTTTGAGTTAAGTCGTTGTGAATAATACTTAACAGGATACAGGAATATATTCAGTCAATAATCTTTTAAGAAAGATCGGCGCCTAAGTCCAACCTTAAATATTTTATTTAGTCACGTCGGACAAAAATTACCAGTATTTTACTTCTGATGGAATCTGGATACCAACCAATAGTTTACGCTAAAATCGTTAAGTTTCCTTACATTTGGAACCACAAAATATAGAGAAGGTAAATGCGTCTTCTACTAAAATTACAGAGGTGGACTATATCTGTTTCAATATTACGTGATTGGGACATTAAGGATATGCCAAAAACAAATACCGACTTTGTCGGATAACGTATTCCACATATATTACCATAAATGTGTAAACTAAACGAAGTCCATTTTGTGTAAATCATGAAACTTACATTTTGTTTCCCAATCGACTGTTGACTAGTATATGAAATTTCATTCATCGGACACGTCGGTAACAACTCAGTGTGTATGAGGTTTCAAAACTAGCTTTCCCATTGGATTTTTGAACTTTTATTTTACATATAGTTGCCTTTGTTTACCCATCAATTGAAGACCACTAGTGTAAATGCTTTTATTAAACGAGCCGTTATAATAATTTAAGGACGACATTTTAAATTTCTCACGAATTTATTCCATTTTTACTTTCGTGGTGTAAAATAAAATTAGCTATATGAAATACCAATAATAGACCACTTTAACAGATTTTATGATAAGTAATATTCTAGGGTTGGTATGCTAAACTTCATTTAAAAAGTCAGCCTAATGATTATTTAAGTTTCAACTAACATCCTTTGTATTAAGGTGGAAAGAAAATGTCATGAAAACGCATATGCAATGTTGTAATTAGTGAAATTAAAAGCAGTCTACAAGTTTGAAAGTTTGGTTTTTTGAGGTCATCAGCAATGCTTTCCTTGAAAGTTGTGTAGTAAAATTACAAGTGCTGATATTCATGTTGTGCATGTGCGCAATGAAATGTACTTCTCTTCAAAGTCACATCAGTCACCCATTCAAAAAAACGGCCACAAATTAATCACCTCAAGAATATGCATTACATATTTAGGTCGAATATTTCCAATGAAAACGTCTACTCAAATTTTTGGGATTTTAGGAGATTTTTTGGGATGTTAATAACATTGCAATTGAAATTAATTAATAGTTAGAAGTCTAACAAGTTCAATAAGCTGAAGTGGCGCTTACGCTTTCTCTTGCTTGTATATATGTTGACCTAAAATTTAAGACAAGAGAAATTTGTGGTGACTACTATTTAATGTTGAAACTAAAAATATTCTCATGTGATTAGTCCAAATATTAGCTTAACGACATGAAATATGTTAACAAACTTTGCGTATAATAATAAACAAAGTATGTAAAACTGGGAAATGCAAGAAATTATACTGTAAAACTGATGTAAGATTGCTTTTGAATACAATATATTTTGTGTACATGAATCATACGAGTTTAACATAACAAAAAACTGTGTTGGTTCACTACAAATCGAATATATTATTGATACAATATTATTGTTTTAATTATTTAAAATCATTTGATACCTTATGCACAGCAGCATTTGCCATTTAAAATATAGCTAAATTTGATGCATTTGATTTTGAATCCATTTAAACTGAATATGATTACATACATTTTTTGAAATAAACATGCTTTGCTTATTTGCGAATGTATATCCTTAAAGCTCCATCAAAGCTTGCTTGCATCAGAAGTACTAAATTTACTGTTCTTTCCACCATGAACTTTAGTATCTGAACGCAGGTATTCCTTTCATAATAGTTCAACTCTCCAAAGTAAATTCGATTGTCTCTCTTTCCTCTAATGATCCTTTCTATCTCACGCCGCATTTTCCTAGAACAAACTTTCAGCTCAAGTTTATTTGCCAGTACATTTTTCCATCTTGATATAATTCTTTCACTTTTGGCATTTATTGATCCAGGAATAGAATATCCAACTGCTAATAACAAATCCATATTTATTAGAGTGAATAGCGAAAGGCAAAGTCCATCTATATTCGCCGAAGACCTTAAATATCCATTTAGCCCAACAGTTCCTAACAGAATACCGAACAAAATTTAGGTCATTAGCATTGGTAAAGCTATACAATTCTGAAAGCAACTGTTGACCATTTTAGTGTACAGTACAGTATGCTGATACTCGGTAATTGATATTTTTACGCTTTCAATTGAGTGCTGTGATTTGCATTTACGAGTTTTCAGTTTGTCCCTTGTATCGTTAATTAATAGCAGGATTCCGAAATAACTCGTAAACATTACATCGAATACAATAGTAAACCTTAAAAGTCGATATGACATTGACATTTGGCTTCCATTTTGTTCCAGGTATGCAGTAATGGGATCAATGTTTGAAAATACAACCATAACAAAAAAGAAAGTGGACAAGATAGTAGTGCTTGTTCGAATTCGCTTGCCTTGCACTGCCAGACTGGACACAAGCAAGTTATTATGACCAGTCTCCTGAAAGTCAGCAGAGTAAACCCAGTTTATAAAATCTTCCTTTTTTCTCAAATCATCTCTATTCTTCCATTTAAGTCAACAAACTCAGCTGTGTAGTTTTCCTGGTAAATAAATTGAACTTCACTTTTTTCGGATCGTTAAGGTAATTAATGTATAAATATGTGTATATTGGACATTTAACTAATAATAATTATAAGTATTTGCAAACTATACGTAATTTTTTTTTTATTGTTATTTTTTTTCTTAGCCCAAAACCTATTTTGGCAGTTGTCAAAATGGCTCCACCAAAAGGACGAAGAAAAACTTCCATGGTAAAATCGAAACCTCATCAGTGTCTATTCTGTTCTAAAGTTTACCAACAATACCAAATATTGGAGTCCCATACAAATCTTCACACTGGGGAACTTCCATACGAGTGCCAAGATTGTGGGGAGACCTTCGCCTACTTCTCTTATTTGCAAAGACATCAGTCATTGGTACATCTGGGACAACGGTTTCACTGTAAATTATGCAGTGCTTCTTATGCCGGCAATCAAGATCTTCGAAGTCACATGGATAGGATTCATTATGGAAAGAAGTATATTTGTGAAGGATGTCAAACCCAGTATAGCAGTCATGTGACCTTAAAAAGGCATCGGGATGGAGGCGTTTGTAGAGGGGTCAAGAAAATACTGTTTTCTATCAAAATGAGGAATCTTAAAGAAAAAAAGTGGAATGCGATTCAGAAAGGGTTGAAGAAAGAAGTGAAGCCTCAGATAAACCGGAAGTTGGCATTAAAGTCAGGGGGAAAAGAAACCGGAAGTGGAAGAGGGACGAAAAAAATTCCAATTAAAAGCAGAGATTCTAATGGTTCGAAAGGAAGGAATGCCAGAACTCCCAAAACTGCTAAAATTGAGATCAAGATGGAAATTCTTAGGAAATCCAAGACAAAAGATGTGACGAAGAAGGAAATTTTGAAGAAAGCATTTACTCAAGAACCCCCCAAACGGAGGAGAATTTCTAGGAAACCGATTGAAAAGACTAGAGATCTCCATGTCTCCAAAGTACAGACCAAGTCAGCTGACATCTCCAAGAAAACCACAAGTTCGAAAAATATCAAGGTTTTGAGTTCGAAAAAGAAAACATCTCCCGGAAAACCAATCATAGAAACTAAGGACATCCATGTCTCCAAAATGAAGACCAAGTCAGCTGACATCTCCAAGGAAAACGCAAGTTCGAAAACTGTGAATGTTCCGAAGTCAAAATCTTCCAGAAAACCAGTGGTCAGCAAAGTTCTACCGAAAAAGGGACAATTCAAGTGCTCATTGTGCCCTACTTCCCATTCAGATCGTAACCTACTTTGGAGACATGCTTCAGAATGTCACGGACGCCAAATATTCGAATGTCGTATTTGTCAAAACGTGTACACGGAGCCTTGCAATATGTACCGACACATGAAAACGGCCCATCAAGATGCAGCCATGGTAAAAAGGGATACTAAATGTGTTCAGTGTGGCTTAATGCTCGAAAGTTATTCCTTACTTTTGGAGCATAAAAAGGATAAGCATAATTTGAAGATGTTTAAGTGCCCTCACTGCCCCAATGAGTATACTGCTTATTCTAATATGTTCAGACATCGGAAATCGCACGAGAAGAAAGATGCACTTAAGGTGACCCCACGAGTTTACACAACAGCTGTAAAATCTACAAGAAAAAGGACGGCAACGGTAGTCAAAATGTCTAGTTCAGTTCTATCTCCACCATTGGAAACTTTTCCTGTCATTAGTATGGGCGTCGTGGAGAAACCAGCTGATTCTTCAGACAACTTATCAGTTTATGATAAAGTGCTCCAGTTAAGTAGCAAGTTGAGAAATGAGCAAAATCAGAATGATGAAATGTTTTTCTTACATCTCAACAGATATGATCCATCCTCCATTTAAAATTGTTAAATATATTTAATTAAAAGATAACAATTTTATAAAACAGTTAATGTAAATATATATTTTTTAAAGTAAAGGTTTTCCACAAATTAGTAAAAGTAAAATTGATTAATTAAACTTTAAATATTTGAAAATTAAAAATAAATAATGTGCCAATTTTTGCATGAATTAAAGTACAAATAACATTTTATTTCGCTTTCTGAAAATTTTCAGTAGTTTTTTTTAATAAACATTAATTTTATTGCATTTAAAATTAGTCATTGAAGTAATCTTTTTCTGGCGGGATATCCAAAATCATTGTGGACGTGCGTCTGACCATTGACCGGACTAAACTTGTCCAGGTAGAAAGGCATTTATGAGAATGAATTGACATTTTTACCCAAGCCCACCAGTCAGTCAGCTGTGTTTGGAAAATTGATTAATAATTTAACAAAAAAAAACATTCTGAATCCTGCTGAATAACCAGTAATTAAAAATGTCACTAAAACTTTCATCATATTTCACTACCGCATAATTAACTGCAATTAAAAAAATAATTAAATATTGAAGTTTTAAATGCTTATTAATTTTTTTGGTTTTAAATAGAATTCAGAAGAGTGAGGTCAAGGAAGATGGCCCCTCCAAAAAGGAAATCTACAACCAACACCTCCGGAACCCCCTCCCATCATCGTCTCCCTCATCAGTGCTTATTCTGCTCCAATGTCTATCAAGGCTACAAAGCCTTAGAAGTCCACATGAATCAACACACTGAAGAACATCCCTACGAGTGCAATGAATGTCCCTCCACATTCACTGACCATCGCTATCTGCGTCGTCACCACCATGTGGTTCACCGTAACAAAAGGTATCCTTGTAACCTCTGCAGTTCCATCTTCAAGGACAACCGTGCCCTTCGTAGACACCAAGACAAAACTCACCACGAGCAAATATCATCATTTGACCGTGACTCCAAAAGGATGTCTTCAAAAACTGGAAACCTTGGCAAAGCTGAGAAATTCATTGACAAGTCATCTGAACCGCGGGGGCGGGAGATCGAAACGGAAGAGTCATCTGGAATAGAAAAAGGAGTCATGGGAAACGCCCCAGCTTTGACCAAACCCGAAAATATTATTGACCGGAAGCCAGTGGTCACGGTCACCAAATCAGCTGTTTATAAATGTAGCCAGTGTCCAACCACCCATCTGGATCGTAACCTACTTTTGAAGCATGCAGCCGACTGTCACGGAAGGAAGACTTTTGAATGTCCAATTTGCCAAAATTTGTATACTCAGCAGTCAAATGTGAGGAGACACCTTAAAACTACCCATCTTGTCGAAGACGGCTCCCTTCAAAAACGGAGGACCAGGTGCTCTTTGTGTCACCTGACGTTTGAAAGCTTTCCCCATCTTTTGGAACACAAGAAGATCCAACATGACTTGAAGCTGTTTAAGTGTACCTACTGTCCAAATGAGTATACTCAGTATTGTAATATGGCGAGACACAGGAGGAAGTCCCATCATCAAGAAGGTCGCCCTAGGGTTTATACGACGACTAAAGATACCGATACCACTGCCGCTAACAAGTCCACCACAGTTTCAACTAAAGCTTTAGAACAACCCGATAAATTGGTTGATGAGTTTCCGGTTTTTGTTAGTGGGCGTGAAGGAACGGAAAATCGTCTTCAAGATCAAGCTCATCAACAACTGCTCCAGATGATTACCCATTTAAGGATACAAAAGGAAGAGAAGTTGGAGAGGGATATGTCCTTTTTTCTGCATCTCAACAGATATGATCCATCCTCCGTTTGAACTTTATTAATTAGTTCAAATTAATTAAATCGTCTATTTAAATGCGATGTAGTGAGTTTGTATTTATGATTAAATGTGCTATGAATCTTTAAAACCAGTGATGAATAAATTTTTTTTAACTAAAAATGCTAATTTTGTCACCACGACAATGACAAATTAAATGTGTAAATCATGCAGATATTTAAGCATCAATATTTTGATTTAATTAAATTTCATATTAAGTAGTTGAATTTTTGCAAACATTTGAGTTTGTCAAGTATTATAAATTAAGTCACAGCATTGCATTCTGTTTAGTCATCATAATTAATGTTTTGGCGGGACATTCGAAAAAAATCTATGACGCATCATGGTGGTAGTGGTGGGCTCTGACTAATTGGGATGAGTTGAATGCAATGGCTAAGTGATAAAAATGCATGTGTGTAAATCTGAGCACACTTGTTGTGTTGTCACGTAGTCTAATGTCCAGTCAATACCATTCACCATTAATCAGCTGTTATTAGGGAGTGACCGTCACATAAACTCTCTAGACCATTTTTTTTAATATTGATCAATTCTATTAATTATCCATTACCCAAAACAGGTAAGCGAAATTCTTGAATGTTGCATGATTTACTTACCGTTAGCACCAAAATATAATTTAAATTTTAAACTGTTAAAAATTTAAACTATCTCTTCATTTATTAATTTTTAGGGTTTTACAAAATTTATTAAGTAAGGTCAGATCAGGATGGCTTCTCGTAAAAGGAAATCCAGGATGACCCCCAATCAGTTTCCTCGTGAGTGCTTATTCTGTTCGAAAGTTTATCGGGGCTCGGGTGCATGCCTGCAAAAAACTTTTTCTTCCCGGTATCCCAAGGTAACGAAAAAATTTCCCGATGGGCATACGTGAATATTTCCCGGTCTAATTTAGCATGTCGAACTTAATTAAACCACAATTCATTAAGTTCATTTTCTTGCTCGTTTGGGTTTTTACCCAGTTCGAAGACAAATTTGAATTGCTACTCGGTAGTTGCATACATCAAATTTTAGTTAATTTAGTTATTCGTGATCAAAAGATTTTATTTTGCTTAAACTACGAAAATCCGATTAATATTTGTTTAAAAGAAATTCTCACATACTTTTTGAAACATTGAAATCACAAGATCGCTCAGGTGCATAAATTATATGGATTCCGCAAAATCATGACTTTTAATATATAATAAGGAAATTCCTCAAAATTAGAAAATTGCAAGCAAACTTCTACCAAAACGCCAAAAATCCACTTACCCTTAATTTTGCAGGAATTCATTTTTATCCCTATTCTTACTGTTAGAATCATTTTTTATTTACTGATGCATATCATGTAATTTTTCAAAAAATTCAACTATTGTTCCATAAAAAGTCTATACTAAAATTTTAGCTAATCTAATGATTAGATAATCAGTTTATTTACTATCTCCTCTTTTTTCCTCTTTAAATAATCATTATTCCTGTCTCCTATTTCTTGCCCCAAAACATTTCTCCCTTCACCACATTTAGCTGCTTTTAATCAATTTCATGGCCAGTTACCTAATTCCCTGCCTAATATTAGTTTTCGTTCATGTTACAAATTTCCCTGAATTTCTCACGATATTTGGCATATTTCCCAAAGGAAGAAATTTTTTCCAGCCTTTTACCAGTTTCCCTGCCATTTTTATCCATTTATATACCTGCTATCCACTTCGCTTTCTTCCCTCTTTTTCCTTCCTTCCCCTTTTCCCCTTCCTTCCCTCTTTCCTCTTCCTTCCCCTTTCCCCTTCTTTCCCTCTTTTTCCTTCCTCCCCTTTTCTTCCCCCTTAGTCAGTAGGAGAAATTTTGGCTCCGCCTTCGGTGGACCCAAAATTTCCCGGTATCCAGGATACCAGGATACCGAGTTTTTTGCAGGCATGCTCGGGTGCATTAGAAGTCCATATGAATCAACACACTGGAGAACATCCCTACGAGTGCACTGAATGCCCTTCGATATTCACTGATCATCGCTACTTGGGTCTCCACATGGACCAGGTTCATATTGGGAAAAAGTTCATTTGTGGGGGATGTCATCAAGAGTATTACAGTCAAGGCACCTTAAACAGGCATCGAAATAGAGGCTACTGCTCAGGGGTCAAGAAAATTAAAAAAATCTCCAAAGCCAGTAAGAAAATTCATATTGGAAAAATTAAAGCGGTGGTTCCCGGAAAATTGGGAAAGGTTACCAGGAAGGCTGGAAAGAACCAAGGCGATTGTCATCCAAAGTTATCAGGTGACACCAAAAAGATGACTTCAAAAACTGTAAAAATAGATAAGGCTGAGAAATCCATTGACAAGTCATCTGGACAGGGGAAGATCAAAAAGGAAAGGAAATCTGTTTCGGAAAAAGAGGTTCCCAGGAAACTGGGAGAAAAAGACGGCGACAATTTTGGCAGGTCATCATCGGCTAAAACGATAAGGATATCTTCAAAAACAAATTTGCAGAGTTTAAAAAGTGGAATCATTTTAAAGACTAGGAAATCTGTTACTAGGCCATGTGGACCCGGAAAAATCAAGATGAAAAAGAAGCCTGTAATAGAAAAAGCAGTCATGGGAAATCCCAACCAAGCTAAACGCCCATCTCGAATCAAAACCGAAGAAAATATTGACCAGAAGCCAGTTGTCCCCAAATCAGCTGTTTATAAATGTTCCCAATGTCCAACTACCCATCTGGATCGTAATCTACTTTTAAAGCATGCAGCTGATTGTCACGAACTGAAGACCTTTGAATGTCCAATTTGTAAAAATTTGTATACTCAGTACCAAAATATGACGAGACACCTTAAAACTGCGCATGGTGACGAAGAAGACTCTCCACTTCCAGAGCTTACCAAATGGCGAGAAAGGAGGACCAAATGCTCTTTGTGTGACATGGCTTTTGAAAGTTTTCCCCGTCTTTTGGAACACAGGAAGATTGAACATAACCTGAAGCTGTTTAAGTGTACCTACTGTCCAAATGAGTATACTCAGTATTCTAATATGGCAAGACACAGGAAGTCACATGGGGATGATAACCCTGGCATTGGCATGCAGCAGACTGCCCCAGTGACCAGAGCGAGGGTTTATACAACGACTAATGAGACTACCGCTAAAAAGGAGAAAAATGAATGTACCAGGATTCCTGTTAAAGCTTCAGAACAACATGATACAAAATTGGACCAATTTCCGGTTTTTGTCAATGGGGAAGAAAATGGGTTATCTGAAAATTCTCTTCCAGATCAAGCTCATCAACAGCTGTTGCAGATGGTTGCCCAGCTAAGGATTCAAAAGGAACAGAATATTGATCAGGATGTGTCTTTTTTCTTGCATCTTAACAGATATGATCCATCTTGCGTTTGAACTGACAAAATATTTTGATAAATGGTTTATTTTGGCTTGTAAATGGTTATGATATAGAATCAAATCAATTATTTAATTTCTTCATCTGTTGTAATAAATTAAGCGGTGATGTCAGTAGGGTAAATTGCTCTGGTATTTATGATTGAACGTATTGATACCTTATTATTATTGCAGTAAAAAAATAAATAAAGGATAAAACATGATTATTTGTGATAAATAAATCGCATTAGTAATTTTTAGCATACACATGGTTACTTACCATCAGTTAAAAATATGTCCGTAATTTTTATATTTGACATTAATGATTAATGTGGCAATGAATATAGTTCCAGGGACGTTCATCAGTTCGGTTCGGGATATATAAGTATAAATTTCCTCTTTTTTCTCTATAAGTGTATTGCTAAATAAAGTATTCTCATTAATTGTTATACAATTTTCCTGACACTGTTCTCCTGATGTAGGAGATAACAAACTTGTGATTTTAAAAATTATGACGATAGTTCATATGATGCAATATTGCAAAACTGATTAAACTAGTTGCGTTAAATTTTCCTCAAAAAAAGGAAAACATGCTTATTAAATTACCAACATTACCAAAGTATTGATTAGCTTTGCACTAGACATAAGTTGTTTAAGTAATATAGCTCTGTATTTAATGTCGACGTGTTTGAAGATCTAATGTGTTTTTGGCAGCGAACCCAATTCGTTGATTAACACGACTAGTCAATTTGAAATAATAATTGCTAGGTACACATAATTTAAACTAAATGGTTACGAGCAGTTGTGAATTTGATTAAAACTTGAGTTAAAGTCTAAAGAAATGTTAACCAAACTCACTTTTCCACTTGTTATTGGATTATACGTTAGCGCTACAACAATTGTAAGTTTTATTTCAATAAACATTTAATAGTTTTGTAGAAACTTAATTAGTCAGCAGAGACAACTCCTGTGTTCTTTACAATATTTTTGCAGAACGTTTATGCAGAAGATTTTAAAGCGGAATGTACTCCAGATGACGAATATTTACGAGATCCGTTTAACTGTACTGTATTTTACCAATGTACTAATGGCAAGCCTGAAGCAAAGGCATGCGCTGCTGCATTGTGTTTTGATATTGGGGCCGGTGGAATATGTGATTACTGCGAAAACGTTCCAGAATGTATGGATTCATCAACAAGTTTAGCAACTACGGTGGTTACAGTACCAACAGAGCAGCCAACCGAAGAACCGGATCCAGCTTTTAAGTGCCCAGTTGGTTTAAATAAAAGCATTTTCCTTAGTCATCCAAAAAATTGTTCTAAATTTTACTATTGTCCAAAAGATCAATTGCATGGAGATCTGGGTATATGCGTAGAAGGGTTATGGTTTAGTGTGATGAATAAAAAGTGTGTAGAACCTTGGGATGATACTTGTTACTTAAATAATAAATATATAGGTTAATACATTGTGTATCAGAACATATTTATTTTTGATGAATATTCAACTAAAATTCTGTAAATCATTTTTTATGAGTGTATTTGTCATTTAAATAATAAATACATTAAAGCTAAAAATTTCAGCTTGATTTTAATATGTTTGATACTCATTAAAACGTAGTATATATCCATCACCCTGCTTATACCACTGCATCAATTATCGGTGGCAAACCTCGACATTATCTTTTGTCTGCTTCAACAATATCTGATAAGTTACACATGTCACCATCAATACAACAAATAATCAATACAATTGATTTATAAATGATATGCATATTGAATATAACTAACGTTTAAAATGTCTCCCATAACAAATTGCTGACAGTTTGAAGGTAATCAGACGATTACATTGTTTATCAATTCAACTTTAGATTTAGTGGAGGTGTTAATTGCGCACTTGGAAAATCACAGCTTAGTTTAATATTTGCACATTACATATAATATACAAACTATGATAACCTTTCAACTCCAATTACGTCCGATATTCTTCAAACACGGTTTAAACCAGCTAAAACGATGTTAGTAATTAGTACTTATTTGCCAGTCGACTAACAACAGTCGATTAGTTTAACAAAATACCATTTTACTAAATTTTTAGTAATCTTATTTAGTTCTTTAATAATTGGAGCTTAATATAATGGCTAAAAGTATGGTAGCTAAGCTAGTTTTCTTTTTCATCGCGGGACTCAACACCAACTCTATTCTTTATAACTGGGTAACTAAGGTAAACAAATTTACATCATTTTTTTATGAAAGTACACAAGAAAAGTAAATTTTAATTATATTCAATTTGTTTAAAGGATGCAAAGGTAAATGCTCAGTATCATGAAGTGAGATGCAGGCCATATGACAACTTCGTACGAGATCCACTTCAGTGCAACGTTTACTATAAATGCTCGCATGGTTTACCAATTAAAATGGAATGTATTCCGTCAATGTGTTTTAATCCTTTGACCACTCTTTGTGATTGGTGTAATAAAGTCCCTGAATGTAGCAAATTAACATCAACTACAAAGGTCCCCATCAAAACTACAGATAAAGCTGAGTACAACAAGGAACCTGATTACCCTTGCCCTGTTTTCCATGACGTCAGCATTTTCCTCAATCATCCAAGAGACTGTAGTAAATTTTACTATTGTAAAATACACAAGTTGTATGGTGATCTGGGAAGTTGTGCAGAAGGACTATGGTTTAGTGTAACTAATCAAAAGTGTGTAAAACCGTGGGATGAAACTTGCCATTTGGGAAATGCCAACCAATAAAATTTTATAACGATTTCATGCACGGGAGGAAATTGCCGCGAAAAATTGTCCAAATTCTTTTAGTTGTTGTTGTTCATTTAAAGGTTTAAAGAAATAATATTTTAATACATTGAATTTTATCTTTAAGCCTGCTTTAAAAAAATCGATAGTTGCATGATTACGATGCAGCTGGCTGTATTAAATATAATAGAATAACCAAGTATGCATAAAACTGCTTTCAAGCAATGACGCTGATTTAGCTGTAGCTTTGACGTCGTTCATTATCTCATTGATAATGATGTCAGGAAAAACCACTCGAGCATGGGAAAGGAATCACATTCAATTCACGCAATAGCATTGACAATTAAAAAGGCAATATTTAGGTGACATTTGAGTTTTTATAAATTATAATAATTTCGCACAAAAATAAGGTATAATATTATATACTTGACAAATTGGCATTGTAAAGTTCGTAGTGGATGGAAAGTTATGTAAATAAATACGAAATTGGTTTCAAGTAAAATAATGTTCCGAATATGTCCCATGTGATTTCATGGGTTCTAGTAACACATGAGATATTAACATATAGGAAATCATAAATGCAAATCTTTACATATGTGCAAGCATATCTTATATAAATGCAGAAATTAAATGTTATAAATACCACTGTGATGGAAAAACAGTTTTCCTTGAAACAATTTTTGCAACAACTTATATATCAACTCAAAACTTTTTAAGGCAATTACTGCTTTAAAAATAAAATAGAGCTGCGATCAATAAGTTATATTCTAGCTAATTTTTATTGACTACTATAATTTACTTTAACATATAAACACAGTATATATCATATCTAAAACAGAGTTTCTCTTAACACTAAAATATGGCCCCATTACAAACCCAATAATTTGCATTTATCTTACCTTTCTTCTCTCAACACAACTTAGCATAACTACGTTGTTTGGTTAGCAAAACTGAATTGTCCGTGTTGAAAAATAAGCAGGCATGGAAGCATGCTGATTAAAGAACTTTATTAATAGAGTAATAAATACAGAACTAAAGACAAGCAACCTGTAAAAAATTTCAACCTTTCATAAAGCCGAATCACACCAAACGTTGTAATTACAACAATGTTTATTCCAGCTGATGCCATGGTTGGAATATAAAGCTGTACATGTAAAATTGTGTGTTTAATTTTTCTTAAAGCCTAATGCCCACTCTTGTCTGTTGCTACCTAGTATAAGCATGTGAGCAAATGTTTTTGTTACATATTTTTAAAAGAACATATTTATTTTTTATATTACTGCTTTTGATGTTGTACCAATTTTGTATTTTTTATCACCTTTAAATCTATTTGTTTTAGTAAGTTAAAGTACTCTATTACTGGATTCCAATATTACGAAAATATTGATCAGGAAATATATTTTGAGTACCTGATAAAGTGATTTTTATTCCATGACCCATTTCTAATATTTTGTGGCAGAAATTTCGAATGCATTGCTCTTCTGATAAATTTTACGAGAGAAAATGCAATATAATATTTTAAACATAAATTAATATCGTTTGAATATTTCCATACTCGTTTTTAGTAAAAATGACTTTGCTTAGTTTCTAAACCTCCTGTAACAGCATTAACAGACAGAAATTGGTTTTTGTGTAACAAATTAAATTTTTTCCGTAAACCCAATCCCAAAAGCAGTTCAATGGCTGCTTAGACGATTCGGAAACCTCTACATCCATTTTGTTAGCTTTTCGACATGTACATTTTGTATACTTCTTTGTTCAAGAAATTTCATACCTTCTGATGTATAAATTAGTTGGTCAAAAATAACCAAAGAAGCAGCACAATCAGCCCTAAACAATTTCAATGAAGCACTGTAAAGCTACGATACAAATAATTGATATTAGGTTTCTCAGCCAAGGTTAAATTTAAATTCTAATAAAATTATATGGATTCAATATGACGTTTAAACTAAGTCATAAAGTCGAACGACATACTTTCTTTTCATTATACAAAGACGTTTGCATAAATTACGACAAAATATATTCCTAATTTCATAGAGATATACCAATATGGCTATAAAATGTCCACATAACAATACAATAAATATAACAAGTATGTTTCCAAGCCCAGCAAAATTCAAATCTCTTGA